>LBNU01025071.1:50503-60739 GCA_014162995.1 Artemisia annua | reverse complement strand
GCCGTAGCCTTTGTAAATGTGGACTACGCCGTAGCTTGATCAAGTGCTACGAGCGTAGTTTCTTCTTTAGATGCTTCTACGGTGTAGTTGCTAGGGTTACTATGCTGTAACTTCTTCCTTAGCCTCGTTAGTTCTTCACTGCCTCAAATTGGGGACTACGCCGTAGGTGGAGAGTTGCTACTCCATAGTGCACTTTAGTGGATTTCTACGCCGTAGCCATAGAATGAGCTACGTCGTAGTCTTCATAAATCTTTGCTACGGCATAGGTGGTTGAACCTCTACGCCGTAGTTTGTGCAGAATCCATATTTTCCACGTATTTGCTCTTAAGTCCTTCAATTTCCGCGTATGTTCGTTCTTTTACTCATCTTTACCCTGAAAGCAAAATAGGAAGAAATAGGAGTATATATTCTTCATATGAATAGAAAAGATGAGCAATTTAGGGGGAAATTAACACTTAAATCATGGGTAAATTTGACGTCATTAAATATCCCCCCACTTGAACTCTACTTGCCCTCAAGTAGACCTTATTAGAATAATTTTCAAAAAGATATTCCCCAAGAAACTGGAGAATATGAGTCTAAAAACTTCCTATGCTAGAATATATCAAAGCCGAACACCTCACAAAACTGGAACAAACACTCACATCTCTCTCTTAATCTAAGTGTTAATTTCGGGGTGATTGACTCCACCCAAACTAACCAGTCAACCAGATGTGGTCAACAAGTCAAATCTGAGAGAGGAGAGATCAATTTATGATCCGTTGAAAGCACAGTGTGTTCACGGGTCGTTATGTCCCAACGAGGTTGAAATTGTATTTTTGAACGTTTATGGGAATAAGTGATTTGGAGATAGTAACCAGGTAATGATGATTAATTATGCTAAGCAGATATAAATGAAAATAAAACAGATAAGCAATATTAACAATAACAGGAAATCAGATAAACCAAAAACGTAATTAAAATTAAAACAAACGTAAATGTTTACTGGGAAAAGGACAAATTAAGCAAAAATAAACTAGAGAGGGTGAAAATGAAATTTTTACAAACTTAATATTAAAAGAAAATTTTATAAAAAAGAAAAATATATTTTTTTGATTATTTTATTATTTAATATTAATTAAAACTATTTAATTACTAATTAATATTTAAATTAAACTAAATATAATATAATATTAATTTAAGCTAAGAAAATGAAAATTTATTTTTAAAAATTCTATGATAACTTAAAAATACTATAAAAACTAAAAATATATCTTTTTGTCTTTTTGTGAATTTAATATTAATTAATTACTAATTATATTAATTAAACAAATTTAACTAATTTAAATTACTAAAATTACTAAAATGACTTAGATAATTAAGAAAACTTTTATAAAACTAAATAACCATTACAGGAATCCTAAAAAATTATAAAAAGTTTATAAAAATTATTATTAAACTATTTTACTAATTATTAACTTAATTACTAATTAAAAGCTAATTAAACTAATTTAATTAATAAAAATAGAAAATTAACAGTAATTATTATGAAATTATTTTCTAAAAATACTTTATAATATATAAAACCTAGGAAAAATATAAAAAGATACTAGTGATTAAAATTAAATAGTAAGGGATTTTATTTTTGGTTTTTTAATTAAAACTAATTTTACTATTATTAATTATTATAAATATTAAATGAAAAGATATAAATCTGAAATTTTTTATATAAATACTATAAGATAACAGGAGCTTAAGAAAAATATAAAATTGAAAATTGCTTTTTGAAAAAGCTGAAAAATAAGCCAAATGGCTTAAATAGAAGCTATCACTTTTTTAAAAGTGATGTTTTTGTGATTTTTCTTTTTGAGAACTGATTTACTACTAAAAATGAGCAACTTTTATAAAGACAAACTTTTTACAACTTAAAAATAAGCAGAATGCAACTTAAAAATTCTCACAGATGGATTTTTTGGATTTTATATGGATTTTTGATAAAAATAAGCTACAAACAAGCTACCAAGGGTAAAATAAGCTGAATACAACTGAGATGCACACAAATAAGCAAGGATGGACCAATAAGCACAAAGGAATAAGCCAGAGAAACCAAATAAGCAATTATCAAAATCACACAGGCCAAATAGGACAAATGGAGCAAACTGCAGCTCTTTGTGGGGTCCACATGGGTGATCAAGGGTACAAACCAAAGGGGGATCTAAAAAGCTGGCTAGGTGGGCTTTCCAAAAAGCTAAGGATCAAAGCCTAGGTCCTACAAATAAGCTCACAAGAAGCTTGTGAAGTTGGCTTGGTACACTGACCACTCAGTGTATAGGTTGAGGTGAGGGTGACTTGAGGGGTTGATTGAGCTAGGGGCAAGGGTCCTAAAAGCCAAAATAAGCACTAAACTAGTGAGATGGTCCAATAAGCTGTATAAAAATCCAGGGTTTGGGGGCTGGGGTCCACAGGTGAGCTTTTGAGAAGCTTGTGAAAAAGGATGCAAACACTGGTACAGGGGAGCTAACAGACCAAAGGGGTCACTTTGTGGCAAAATTTTGATGATGAAATGAGTTCCAAAACCAAAATTTCTTTTTGATAATGAGTCACAAGCAACAAAATAACCCAAAAAATCAAATTGTATCTTTTTTCAATCCCTAATGAACCCTATGCATGCTTTTAAGAATCTGTCCAATTCAACAGATATGAAAATGTTGACTTTTTGAGATTATGCAAAGGTTTGACTTATGTGAGATTCTAAGAGTCCTAGGTGATTGGTTATGTTGTATTAGGCTAGGATAAGACTAGATTAACTAAACTTAACTACTTTCATAACTGTTTTGATGATTTGGGTTCCAAAAATCTTGACAGTTAAGTATATAATGGAGATGACAGAGATTTTGACTTTTTTATGAGCAAGTACTGGATTTTATGGTTATAAAACTTTATTAGAACCTAATGTAACAAGTGACTACCAGAAACAACAACTCAAATAACCTGGATCACATGTATATCAGCTAAACCAAACACTCCTTAACTATACTGAAAATGAGATTTTCAAAGATATTAGTTGATTTAGGCTAAGAACTTGATTCGGGATTACTTGTGGTGATGTAATAATCTGAATTTAACCTATAAACACCAATACTAACANATTGAAAATTGCTTTTTGAAAAAGCTGAAAAATAAGCCAAATGGCTTAAATAGAAGCTATCACTTTTTTAAAAGTGATGTTTTTGTGATTTTTCTTTTTGAGAACTGATTTACTACTAAAAATGAGCAACTTTTATAAAGACAAACTTTTTACAACTTAAAAATAAGCAGAATGCAACTTAAAAATTCTCACAGATGGATTTTTTGGATTTTATATGGATTTTTGATAAAAATAAGCTACAAACAAGCTACCAAGGGTAAAATAAGCTGAATACAACTGAGATGCACACAAATAAGCAAGGATGGACCAATAAGCACAAAGGAATAAGCCAGAGAAACCAAATAAGCAATTATCAAAATCACACAGGCCAAATAGGACAAATGGAGCAAACTGCAGCTCTTTGTGGGGTCCACATGGGTGATCAAGGGTACAAACCAAAGGGGGATCTAAAAAGCTGGCTAGGTGGGCTTTCCAAAAAGCTAAGGATCAAAGCCTAGGTCCTAAAAATAAGCTCACAAGAAGCTTGTGAAGTTGGCTTGGTACACTGACCACTCAGTGTATAGGTTGAGGTGAGGGTGACTTGAGGGGTTGATTGAGCTAGGGGCAAGGGTCCTAAAAGCCAAAATAAGCACTAAAATAGTGAGATGGTCCAATAAGCTATATAAAAATCCAGGGTTTAGGGGCTGGGGTCCACAGGTGAGCTTTTGAGAAGCTTGTGAAAAAGGATGCAAACACTGGTACAGGGGAGCTAACAGACTAAAGGGGTCACTTTGTGGCAAAATTTTGATGATGAAATGAGTTCCAAAACCAAATTTTCTTTTTGATAATGAGTCACAAGCAACAAAATAACCCAAAAATGCAAATTGTATCTATTTTCAATCCCTAATGAACCCTATGCATGCTTTTAAGAATCTGTCCAATTCAACAGATATGAAAATGTTGACTTTTTGAGATTATGCAAAGGTTTGACTTATGTGAGATTCTAAGAGTCCTAGGTGATTGGTTATGTTGTATTAGGCTAGGATAAGACTAGATTAACTAAACTTAACTACTTTCATAACTGTTTTGATGATTTGGGTTCCAAAAATCTTGACAGTTAAGTATATAATGGAGATGACAGAGATTTTGACTTTTTTATGAGCAAGTACTGGATTTTATGGTTATAAAACTTTATTAGAACCTAATGTAACAAGTGACTACCAGAAACAACAACTCAAATAACCTGGATCACATGTATATCAGCTAAACCAAACACTCCTTAACTATACTGAAAATGAGATTTTCAAAGATATTAGTTGATTTAGGCTAAGAACTTGATTCGGGATTACTTGTGGTGATGTAATAATCTGAATTTAACCTATAAACACCAATACTAACAACAAACACCTAAAAATTGCTAATGTGGTATTATGGAAGTTAAAGGATAAAAGGAGTATTAATGAAAACTAGTGAACAAATACTAAATTATAAGCAACAATATGACTAATACATACCTAGGAAATACAAAAGCACACAGATAAGCATATATTAAGCACAAGCACAGTGAAAAGCAAAAACTTGGAAGTAAGCTTACAATGAGCACCAAAGCTAAGAACCATGAACCACAGATCAACACCACTTCCTAAAACTCCCCATGGAGTTCTAAACCACTGCCATCCATTATGCACAGTGCTCCAGTCATCTTCATTTTTTTTCAGTGAATTTTTCTTGATTTTTTTTGTATTTTTGATTTTAACACTACAACTGGTTTTAAGGTTTCTAATAGCTTTCAAAAGCAATATGGGAGCTTATATGAGCCTAAGAGAGTCCAATAACAACAAATTCTAACAACATTCAAGCTAAATTGAGAATTTGAGTAAAAATTGAAGTGAAAACTGAGTAGTACTTGAGAACTTGAAATTGATGATTAAAACAGATTTAGATTACACTAAAAAGGTTGAGATTACACTTGGAATGAAAGGAAAACAACTAAAAATGTAAAATACATTAATTCGACATACAATTTTTACTAATTAAACTACACAGCTTCTCCTTTGCATCTTCTTCTTTATATAGCCACCAATTAGGGTTTGGGAGGTCCTATGAGTCAATCCCACTTCAATCCTTAGCCATTGGATGCTTCAACTTTAATCCTAGCCCTCCAAGTAATTNTCTAATAGCTTTTAAAAGCTATATGGGAGCTTATATGAGCCTAAGAGAGTCCAATAACAACAAATTCTAACAACATTCAAGCTAAATTGAGAATTTGAGTAAAAATTGAAGTGAAAACTGAGTAGCACTTGAGAACTTGAAATTGATGATTAAAACAGATTTAAATTACACTAAAAAGGTTGAGATTACACTTGGAATGAAAGGAAAACAACTAAAAATGTAAAATACATTAATTCGACATACAAATTTTACTAATTAAACTACACAGCTTCTCCTTTGCATCTTCTTCTTTATATAGCCACCAATTAGGGTTTGGGAGGTCCTATGAGTCAATCCCACTTCAATCCTTAGCCATTGGATGCTTCAACTTTAATCCTAGCCCTCCAAGTAATTTTGGCACCAAAATGGTTTTATAACCATTTTCTCTGTTTTTTATTGCAAGAGGGAGGGGGTGGCATTTAATGCTGTTGTCTTGTTAGGTGAGAGTGGTGGTGAGTGGTTTGGGCGGTGGAGATGGTGGGGGTGGTGAGGTGATGGTTTGCAGGTCAAGTGGGGAGGGAAAGGGGAAGGAGATGGGGTGGTTTGACTGGGGTTGGGTTTATTATTAATAAAAGGAGGGGGGGTTTGGGCTGGAAAGGGTATTAGGCTTGTGGAAAGGTTGGGCCAAAGATGGGAAGGGTAGTGTTTGTTATTGGGTTGGATTTGGTTTATGGGTTTATTAGTGAAAAGGAGTCCGTTTGATTTGTAGAATTATCACAAGGACTAAACATGTAAGTTTCTGAAAAATGAGGGGCTGAAGTTGTGACTTTCCCAAAGTGTTCACAAGGACCATTCTTGCCATCTTGAATAACCAAAGGACCATAAATGTTAATTTCCCATTTTTGAATATCCAGGGACCTTTTCTGCCAATTGTGTAACTTCAGGGACCAAACTTGTAAACTTCTTCAAATTCTTCACCCAGGGACTAATTATGACAACTTGTGAATTTCCAAGGACCTTTAATGATTATTTTCCAAAATTGAACTCCCAGGGGCTAGTTTTGCCAAATCTGAAAGTGCAAGGACCAAACTTGCAAACTTTTGAAACTTTTTACCCAAGGACCATTTTTGATAACTTTTTACTTTTAAAGGACTTGGGTTGACTTTTCTTCCAAAACAAATACTCAGGGACTGATTTTGTCAAGTTTTGAAAGTTGAGGGACTGAAACTGCCAATTATGCAAACTTTGTCGTTTTTCATCTGTTTTCAATCATTTTGCATCTAAAACATATAAAACACAATCCAGGGATATTTTCTGTATTTTGATGCATTTCTGAGTGTTTTTAAATGTTTTTGCAGTTCAGATAAGACAAAAATGATGAGTATTTACACACTCATCAGTGATCACTTAACGCACAGTCATAGAATGTATTCTATCATAGGCTTGGTAGTTACACAAATCTCTACCACTAAAGCTAAGGTCGAAACAATTTTTAAAGGCAATATTGGGTGAACACATATAAGGCTTGTGGTTGTAGTGTTGTTATTAACATACTACGGCAAAGGTGACAAAGGCAATGGTACATGACCGGAACGCCGGGCAAGACACCAATGACTGCTCAAATCCTTCACCTAAGCATGATTCACAACTAAAGGGTAGGATAAGACATGGGTTGCACAATAATGGTGTAAAATGAATAAGTAAGCAAATAGTCTTAGCCTATAACCGAGTTGCTACCACTTGCCGTTCATCCAAAGTCCAAGCTTCAAAACGCAAAAATTGGATCATGTAACAAGTGCGTGCCATTAGCGGACGTCATGATGGGCACCTCACTTGGTCTTCATGTTGGTGATTAAGAACCAACAACTTCATTCTTCAAATATGACCGAAGTGGCCTCTTCGATACTAATTCCTTCAAAGCTCATATTACGGTGCTATACAAGGTTGCACCAAAGATAACATATCTACATACGGAAATTCACATTTTTTTTATAACTAATACAATAAACATATCCCCCCACTTGGGATGAACAATACATGTACAATAGTGGGTTTTTTCATGATCTTCAATTATTTGTCTTCAACGTAGGTGTGATTCTTGAATCTCTTGACTTGAACCTCAAACTAGAACAAGTGGCAACTTCCCAACCATAAACTAAGACTACACGGTAGGCTAAGGTGTATAGGTGTATCGAAACAAAATATGGGTAAGAAACGAAAGGATAGGCTCAAAAGGGTGTATCTAGGGGTATCTTGCACTAAAGGTGAGTGCAACAAAGGGTTTAACACGGGGATCGAATAGTCAATGTGACTAATAGATAAACACACACATAATGGTTATTTGGGTGATAATCCTAAAATATTGCCTTCTTAAAAAGTTTCTTCCAAATGTATCAAGAAATCTCAATACACTACTCGTCTATGGTTTTAAAATGATGTAAAAGCCAAGTTCTAAAGTTTACAAACTACCGGCACACTCATAATTTTGGTGGATTTGGGGTAAAACAGGGGAAACTGAAATAGGCTAAACCTCACCATGGTATTAAGGGTTAATGTGCTCGGCTAAGGTCTATTCTAGTTAGGTTCGGAAAAACATGTCAAAAATTTTAAAGGTGGCATAATTTTTCAAAATAAACTAGAAAAATAGGGCAATATAAAGTTCAAGTAAATAATTCTACTCTCGTCCCCCCACTTGAGTTGTACAAAGTCCCTTTTGTACATAAAATAAATATAAAGAGGAAAAGTAGAATTAGAACGAGAACCTCTCTGAAATTCGCTCTTGAAAATGATAGAAGGATCATGTTGAAAAACGTGCCTTCGCTTCGCGTGATGAGCAAACTTCAATTCCCTGAAATCACACAACTACCAAAAGCATAAAACCTAAAAAAGAAAAATAAAAATAAAAACCCAACTCACTTTCGTAGGAATCACGGTTGCATTTAGCGTATGCAACAAGCCTTTTAAACCACTTGGTGTCCCAAGTGGACGAGTGAAGTCTCGTGAGGGTTTACAGGGAACACACCCACAAAGTTCATTTAAAAACTAATACAAGTTTAAGTATTGATTTGTAAAAAATAAAAAGCTTTTAAGGTTCAGAAGGTAGCTACGGCGTAGCTGAAATGGGTTGCTACGCCGTAGTTGCTAAAAATTTCCAGAATGACACCTGGGGTTGCTACGGCGTAGTCATGGTAGGAGCTATGTTGTAGCTCAGGCCTGGGGGATTTTTCTTGATGCAAAAGTCCAAAAAATTAGTTCCCCTACGCAAAGCTTCTTCTAGTACCTGCAAATTATTAATACAAAACATACTAAACCAACAAAATAAAGGAAAATAAAAGGAAAAGGATCATTCGGGTTGTCTCCCGAAAGAGCACTTTTTTTTTATTATCGAGTCTTTAAGTTAGACTCACTGCCACGTCCTTCAGGTAGGTGCCAGGGCATGCTTGCCCTTTTTCTTGTTCCAAGCAGTCGGTGAGTGGTCCCAAACATTAGGAGCTATATATGGTTTCATGCTAAACCGATCCTCAACTAAGAAGTTAGCCTTGACCCATTCATCACGGTATTGCATCTCCAGTTGCTTGTTTAGTTGTCTTTCTCTGAACTTCACCTTAATCCAATTTTGGAATGAGATCCCATGGTAGCCTACTTGATTTCTCTTGTTTGCATTAAAACATGCCCATTCGCTACGTTTGGCTAGATTGATTTTGGGCATCCTTCCTCCATCACATTCTTCTTTGCAAGGATCACACGTAGGCCAAGCTTGGGTTGTTCCTCTATATGTCATAATGGCGGGTATACAATAGTGAATCGTCCATTCCCCCGTTTCGTTCAAATTCGAGTTCATGAAATGCACTTGAAACCATCTTTTATTAATGATCCGCTCATCTTCGAAACACCACCAAACCTTAGCTTCCTCCTTTAATCTCCTAATCCGAAACATTCCCCTCCATTACAATATTTGACAAGGGGGTCACAAGTAGGAAGAGTTACTTTAGACCCGTTGACTATAGTTGTTGAGGGTTCGCAACAGTGAAGTTTTGCTGCAACAGTCACCGGTCCTCCTTCCTCATCCCCTGTTTCTAATCTTTCATCCTCTTCATCAGTGTCATCCCAAAAAGATTCGTCATCCGGATATGAGTTAACCTCTTGCTCATACTTAGAGCACAATGGGGTTGTATAAGAGAACACATCATCGGAGATTTGAAGTATCGAGGAAATTTCCTCTCCTATCTGATCAGCTTTGCAAGAACTAGCTTCTTCCTTATTCAAAATCGAGGAGACCATATTCATATTAAACACAATCCTCTCATCGTATACTCTAAATGATATTCTTTCTTAAACACATCTATTTTGGTGTGTGCGGTAGCGAGAAAGGGTCTTCCTAAGATTAGGTCCTCCTTTGGAATGTTATCCATGTCAATAACTACAAAGTCCGCAGGGAATAAAAATTTGTTGATCTTAAGGATGACATTATCTACTATCCCGATAGGGCTCGTTTTAGTAGTATCAGCCATTTCAACCCTCAAACTAGTTTTCCTGAGGCTTGTTAGTTTAAGGGATAGGAATAAAGATAATGGCATAATGTTGATACTAGACCCCAAATCGGCTAATGCAAATAGGTTAGAGTTACCAATTGTGCAGGGCACCACGAAGCTTTCTGAACTGTCCTCCTTTTTGGGTAATTGGCAAGGCATCTTCTCATTAGGTTTGGTATTCTCTTGCGAAAGGATTGTGGAAAACTAGAAGGGGGGTTGAATAGTTTACCGCTTTTTAGGTTAATTATCTTTTAAAAACTTTCGTATAATCAAAGATATAATCTAAGATATACTTTTCAAACAATCAAAGATGTAAGCATGGATACTATCAAAGATATGATCTAAAAGATAATAAGTAGCAAGTAAGAATAAAGAAAGAAACGATCAAACCATGACACGAGTATTTATCGTGGTTCGGCTACAAGGAACTCTATTTTCCTTGCCCTA
>LBNU01025071.1:33030-46283 GCA_014162995.1 Artemisia annua | reverse complement strand
TCAATAATACTCGTATACAGGTTCACATAATTGATTACTAGATTAGATAGTCGTTATTTTATGTATAAATATTATGATTCTAGGTGAACGTTTAGTCGACAAAGAAGCAAAACAAAACAGCAACGAGAGTGAATAAAATGGAGTTGTATTGAATAAGGCATAGAACGTTACCCTCGATGCGTGATTAACGAAGGAGAGAACAAGATAAACCATAACCGAGTACCAATGTTATATATATACTAGCCGCGACACACCCAGAAACACCCCCTTCAAATAGCTTTTAACCCACGACACACGACCTTTATTCGAACCAGAATTTGACCACGTCCAAAGCACCACCAAGACCACAATCAAACCTCCCTTTGCACACGAGTAGAATGGAGACAGGAGCAAAGATGGTAGCAGCAGCCGAATATATTTTGTTTAGAGTTTAGGGTTTTCAAAATATGTGTTGTGTGTTTTATTTATTTGTGGGATTCGGTTTATATTGAAACCGTGTGGTGTGGTGAGGACAAAAAGGAAAGTACACAAATTAAGGGATTTGATTTATTCATACCGAAATTAAGGGAGATGCGTACTTGAGTTTAATTAGGCGTGTATATGTATTTTGTACATATATAAGTTTGTGATTTGTTTTTATCATAAGGTTCTTAATGGTTCCAAAATTTTCAAATGTTCAAGTATTATTATGCAATTACTTAGACTATAGTGTAATTAAATATTTGAAGTTTACGGGTGTTATAATTCTTCCCCTCTAAAAAGAAAATTTCGTCCGCGAAATTGAAGTCACTAAAATTATACGGAGTCGTAGAAATTCACAAAATATCGTCACAATTATCCTCACGCTCGGGGAGGTTCTTCCAAAAATCTTCACAACGACATATTTCTCATGACTCGATCCAATAGAACATAATCATAACAAACCTAATCTGATCGGATGTGAAGCAAATGTGTAGCAGATGACAAATGACAGATGAAATTCTAGAAGGAGATATACGAAGCACATAAACCTACAAAGCAAACATAGCGGTAGAACTTAAACGATAAACCTTCATTAACTCCAACTGAAATCCGAACGAATAAAGGAACTTTCCAAGATCGAAGGAGTACCAAACAAATCATCAAACGTATCCAAAAGTCTCATAATAATATGGAAAACAAAATCGTACTGACGATCACAAACATAACTCAAAATATCCAAAACGTATTCTGTCCCACTCACTATAGATGCGCCGTCCTAGTCGATGCTCTACTGTAGCTCCTCTGGTGTCGTCCTTCCTGCCAGGCTCGGAAATCTCCAATGCAGTTGCCACCGTCTTCACGCCATCCCGTCCAGCTACAGCCAGCTGCTTCTCTCGTTCTTCATCCCGCAACAGTTACTCTTCGAGATTGTCACTAAGGATTCTTCGAACGTAGCATGTCAACACAAAATACAAAGATAATACTCGTATTTCTCTTTCGTCTCTGAAGATACTAAAATGTCATACCATGAAAATTTGTCTAAGTATTCATGAAAGACACGATTTATCAAATCCATAGGAATAGTCGAAATGGTAACCAATACAATTGGCATTATACGTACAAATACGAAAAGAAATACTAAGAGTATCCCGTTCCTTTCACAAAATAAGACACGATTCAGCTTCCAACAATAAATACCATCATCATTCTCCTCCACCAATAAAACAAAAACACACAAAGATACACATCGAATGTTCCAAACAAATCGAATAACTCTCAAGGCGAGTTTCATCAGAGAAGTATCTTCACAACTACGAGGGATTAACGCACGAGTTCTCAAAACAAAGGTGATCATAAATGATTATCAGGTTAGGAACCATGGTGCAGAATTTGAGTTTCACAAAACATCATAGGTGACAAACATAAAATGACAGTCGTCATCATCATAATACTCAGGCAACAATTCAAAATCCAGAATAACATCGAATCGAACATTTCCAACGTAAACAGATTAGCACAACAAAATCGTCGCCAAATATCTCCAAAACGCATCGGAAAAATCAAATATACACGATGAAAAGTCACAAAAGTTCATAGCGGTAGAATAGGTAAGGTCAAAAATCAACAATGAAGAAAGAATCAAAAGCATAGAGAAGTCATAGAATGTGTCGAACATGTAGAATTCATACATACGTGAATCTCCGAACAAACAAAAGGCATCTAAACGAATGTCAAATGAATCAAGAATCGAAGTTCAAAAGGATAACTCCAGAGAAAGAAACCAATGAGGCACACTACGAAGTCTAAAGGCATCCTAAACCCATGTCGCGAATCCTGATAAGTCTTCTAAGTCTCCGAAACGAATGATCTTGTAAGAGCTTAATGAAAAGCAAAGGCATAAATTAGAGTAAAGCGGAAGCAAGAAAACCAATGTCTGATCATATATCTACCCAAACTTCACCGGTCATACTAAAGCTCTTAAGGGGAAAAACTTAAGGCAAAACCTTCCAAAGTTATTCCTAAAGTTTCTAAGGTGCAAACCTAAGAGTCCAAATCTTCACAGGCCATAACTTATGTACTACAAGTCGCAGCCTGGGCTCTGATACCATAATTGTAACACCCCGACCCGACATGGGTCCGAAGCGTCACATTATAGTGACATATCAAAGCATACAAAGCATACAACGCAAGCGGAAGACTTAAAACAACACGTTAAAATGGAAAGATCTGAAAGTACAAAGGAATACAAAAACTATAAAAGAAAGAAAAGTATAAACTAAACAAAGTCTAAACTAATCCAAGTCCGAAACTAGTCCAGATGAAATGGGCTTCTAGTCCATGGGGTAGTCCACTAAAGCTCTATAGCACTCTTCACCCAAACCTAGCATCCAACCTAAAACCTGCCGCAGGAAAAGGAAATGCGGCTGAGCTATGAAAGCTCAGTGAACAGATATATATATACAACGAATAAACGAAACATAAATAAATATAAGAAAATGAATCAAAAGCTCCTGCTGAAAAGGGATGTCATCTGTCAAATGAGTAAGAGATCAACGAATAGTCGAACAATATCATAAGTCAAACAAATAAAGGATCATAGAGATATCAACGTAAGCATAATCATGAGAGAATAAAGAGCACGTATGAACAAAGGCGTGTCTACCAGAGTCACTCGAATAGACACATAGAAACATAAAGAAAGCCATGAGCCGACCTACCAGAGCCACTCGAATAGGTCTCCTACACATAATCATATATCCTACAAATCCGACATGCACAAAGAGGGGAGACCTCTAAGTACTAAAGGAGTAGCTAGCTCCAACGTGAAGGAGTGTAAAGCACACACCCACATTCACCCTACAAATAAGTCCAACATATCCGACAAGCCTAGGATGCATCCATACGCCCCCCTACAAAGCAAATCATACATATCATAATATTCAAGTGTGCACATAATATATCCGACAAAATGGGGATGCCGTGGATCAATCACACCTCCACAGAAAGTGTCATGCCATTGGTGCTTCAATGACACGCCCATGGTACCTCCATGAGTAGTTAGAAAACTCGGGCATAAGAACATACAAGCATATCATATCATATCCGACAACATATCATATCCAACAGAACATAGTAACTTAACTGAATCATATAATAGCAAGTGAATAACCGACATATATCAAATAATAGTATCATATCAACAAATCAAAGTAAAAGGGAGCATAGCAATGGCTCAGAAGATCATATCAACGAAATCATATCAAAAGCNAAATAAATATAAGAAAATGAATCAAAAGCTCCTGCTGAAAAGGGATGTCATCTGTCAAATGAGTAAGAGATCAACGAATAGTCGAACAATATCATAAGTCAAACAAATAAAGGATCATAGAGATATCAACGTAAGCATAATCATGAGAGAATAAAGAGCACGTATGAACAAAGGCGTGTCTACCAGAGTCACTCGAATAGACACATAGAAACATAAAGAAAGCCACGAGCCGACCTACCAGAGCCACTCGAATAGGTCTCCTACACATAATCATATATCCTACAAATCCGACATGCACAAAGAGGGGAGACCTCTAAGTACTAAAGGAGTAGCTAGCTCCAACGTGAAGGAGTGTAAAGCACACACCCACATTCACCCTACAAATAAGTCCAACATATCCGGCAAGCCTAGGATGAATCCATACGCCCCCCCTACAAAGCAAATCATACATATCATAATATTCAAGTGTGCACATAATATATCCGACAAAATGGGGACGCCGTGGATCAGTCACACCTCCACAGAAAGTGTCATGCCATTGGTGCTTCAATGACACGCCCATGGTACCTCCATGAGTAGTTAGAAAACTCGGGCATAAGAACATACAAGCATATCATATCATATCCGACAACATATCATATCCAACAGAACATAGTAACTGAACTGAATCATATAATAGCAAGTGAATAACCGACATATATCAAATAATAGTATCATATCAACGAATCAAAGTAAAAAGGAGCATAGCAATGGCTCAGAAGATCATATCAACGAAACCATACAAAAAGCGAATCATAGCAAGGTCGAGGATCAAAAGTCATGAGAAGTCCCTACTGAGATGGGATAGAATATCTGTACCTTAAACCGCCAACGAAACATAGCATAAGAATAGTAAGTCACTCCTTCTTCAGCGAATCTACACGAATTAATGATCGGCTATTTATTAATAACTTGCTTTAAATCAGGTTACTCATTTTAGTCGGCTTTCCATTTTTAGCAGGTTTCCAAATTAGCAATTTCCCATATTTCGTAAGTTCCCGAAATTGTAATTTAATACTTCAAGGTTATAATGAACAATTAATAATATTTGAGGTTAAAATGACCAATATAATAGTTTAGGTATTAAAATGTCAATATTATAAGTTTAGGGTCTAAAATGTAAATTATCAAAATTAAATATTCAAAGTCAAATAAAATTATTTTAAAGTTTATTTTTTAATAATTTAATATTAAGATAATAATTTTGAGCCCCGTCTTATAATTTTATATAATTTATTATCGTACCCACGATCTTAATATTTGCGCCGCGACGATCCAAGATTGTTATTATTTCGAAAATGAACAAGTCCATGACACCCTATTGTTAAAAATATGCCGAGACAAACACTTCTCTAAAATATGTCGAGACATCCGTTCCCTTTGCTATTTGAATGAGCCTAAACATTTTTTTCTTCTGTATATAAAAATAAGTCGAACTAAACATATACATATGTCAGATTAGATAGCTTTTCATACTTCTTATATTTCATGATTTTATGTTATGATTTTGGGTATTATATATATGATCCATGCAAACTCATTTTACACCACCTGATTCTCTTTTTCTTACCCATTTAGCGTGACAAAACCCCAAAGCAAAATGACCCTATTTAGTCTTTTTTTTAGCAGAAAGCATGCAAACTTATTCACGTTATTATGATCACGTTAATCATTATAAACCTCATACGAAAATTAGTAATCAAACCCTTTATACGACTTAGAAAAATCATACGTTAACCTTCTAATTTTAATCCATTCGGAAACATGTTTTAGTCACTTTTCCCAATTCGATCAAGCATATAATTCTATGATATGTTTATTATGTCGAGACACAAAACAACAAACCTTCAAGACATCAATAATACTCGTATACAGGTTCACATAATTGATTACTAGATTAGATAGTCGTTATTTTATGTATAAATATTATGATTCTAGGTGAACGTTTAGTCGACAAAGAAGCAAAACAAAACAGCAACGAGAGTGAATAAAATGGAGTTGTATTGAATAAGGCATAGAACGTTACCCTCGATGCGTGATTAACGAAGGAGAGAACAAGATAAACCATAACCGAGTACCAATGTTATATATATACTAGCCGCGACACACCCAGAAACACCCCCTTCAAATAGCTTTTAACCCACGACACACGACCTTTATTCGAACCAGAATTTGACCACGTCCAAAGCACCACCAAGACCACGATCAAACCTCCCTTTGCACACGAGTAGAATGGAGACAGGAGCAAAGATGGTAGCAGCAGCCGAATATATTTTGTTTAGAGTTTAGGGTTTTCAAAATATGTGTTGTGTGTTTTATTTATTTGTGGGATTCGGTTTATATTGAAACCGTGTGGTGTGGTGAGGACAAAAAGGAAAGTACACAAATTAAGGGATTTGATTTATTCATACCGAAATTAAGGGAGATGCATACTTGAGTTTAATTAGGCGTGTATATGTATTTTGTACATATATAAGTTTGTGATTTGTTTTTATCATAAGGTTCTTAATGGTTCCAAAATTTTCAAATGTTCAAGTATTATTATGCAATTACTTAGACTATAGTGTAATTAAATATTTGAAGTTTACGTGTGTTATAGTTGTCATTTGCATTCGTGTTGCTGCGGGCTTCATCTTTGAGAGCAAGGAGTAATGCCTGTTTGTGATACTTGCTTCCTTGAGTTCTCGTGATGGACATGCAATTGCCAAGTGACCTATTCCATTGCAGTTATAGCATGTGATGACTGTATTCCCTGATTCAGTATTCCCTGTGTCAACAATCTCTGCCTTTCTCTGAGGGACACCACCATTGTTCCTGAATCCTCCATTGTTGTTAAACCATTGTCCAGAATTAGAGTTACCCATATTACCACCCGATCCAAATCTATTGCGATTCTGAATCTCAACGCGACCATCGTGAATGACAGCTTGATTCCTTGTATTTGACGATGAACGAAGTCGATTGTTGGACTTGTTTGAGAATTTGCTGAAAGCCCGGGCTATGAGTGCAATTCCTTGGTTGAGACTGTTGAAGTCCTCATCATCATCGTCATCATTAGCAGTGAGTGGTGTAGACAAGGTGTCATTGTTATCATATGATGCAAATTGATTTGCAGGAGGGTGCGATGAAGAATCATAAGATGAATACGGAGATGGATTGTTGTGATAAGCCTGTTCTGGATGATAAACATTGTGTTGTAATGGTGGAGCCGGAACATGTGATTGAACAACAAGCGCCAAAGAGTTTGTAGGTGGGGGCTGTGAATAGTTTCCTCTGAGAGCGCGATCATTGTCAACTTCTCATTGATGATGTTTCAGATAGTCATACAACAAACCATATGGTGTTTCATGAAGGTTTCGGGCTTTTCGAACAAATGTCACATACTTCTGCCAATCAGGACCAAGACATCCTAAGAACTTCGTGTTGACAGCAATCTTTGGTAAGATGATGTTGTGTCTATCGAGGTCATTAATGATGTTAGTGAAGCGGTGATAGTATGACTCAAGTGATTCCATTGGCTCAATCATGAAATGTGTGTATTCCATGTAAAGTTTTGACTCCATGTCCTCCTGATTCAACTGAGTTCCTTCCATTAGGAGATGAACATGTTCCCACATTGCCTTAGCAGTTTTCTGAGCATCAACACTGCGAAAGATTGGATTAGGTATGCCTTGAAGAATGTAGATCATGGCATATTCATCAGCTTCTTTGTGAAGTAGTTGTTCAGCAGTAAGTTGAGCATCAGTATAGGGTCTGTATGATTCCGGTACGGGTGGATTAGCATTAGGATCACCAGGGACATGGGTAGTCGGTGTTACAAATGGGCCTTCATTGATAACTTGTCTCATGTATTTGCCATGTGGTTTCTTGAGTTCAAGAAATCTTAGGAATCGACTTGACCACTGAGCATAATTACCGGGTGTGAGCATGGGTGGTGTGTCAAGTGAACCTGCTTCATGTCTTGATTGTTGAGTAGTGATTACTTCACACATTTGGTCAAACCAATGAGTTTGTTTCGATGGTTGAGTGATTTGTTGCATTGGAAATTGTGGAGATTGAGGCAGTTGTTAATGTTGATGCATCATGACATGTTGTTGAGGGACCATTTGATTATATGAATATGATTGTTGAGGTTGTTGTTGTTGTTGACGAAACAATTGTGTTTGATGATAGGGTTGCTGATGATGAAAGTTGTAGTACGGTGGTTGAGACATGATGAAATACTTGTGTGAAAATGGATCTTGTAGAAGGTATAAGTGTTATGCCAATTCTCGAAAACTATCCCAAGTATGTTTCCAAAGCTTAAAATGTTGAATATCTCGAAAAATAGTCAAAGTACCAAAGATTTCGAAAAAAGCAACAGATTTCGAAAAAAGTTCAAAATTTCTCGAAAAAATGGTTTATCGAGAAAATTTTTAGCAAAGTTTCGAGAAATTTTACTGTAGCTGGAATTAGTAAAGTTCTCGAAAATTATGAAAGGATTTCAAAAGTTTTCCAAGGATCTCGAAAATCAAAAGATTTTGATAAGCCAGAAAAGATCTCGAAAGTTCAAAATTTTCAAAAAAAAAATCCAAAAATTTTCGAGATTATACAATATCGAAAATATCCAACAAGTCGAAGTGTTTTCTTTCTTATACAAGAGAGAAAAGCACTGAGTAACCAACGAAAACACTTTAGGAGCAGTCACAAAAGATCTCGAAAGTTAGGGTTTAAGGATTTCGAAAAAAGTACACTTTTTGGCAGATTTTTGTTTTTGATAAAAGCAATCCAAAAACACGTTTTTATTCCAAGATTCTTGTACAACTAGCTTTAAAATGATGAAATCTTAAAGAAAGTTGCAAACTTGAACCACTTTTCAACAATTTGAAAAATTTCGAAAAATGGTACAAATTTGTACAAATCAAAATTTTGTGAAAAATTTGAAACTTTGTTGGTTGTTTGAGTTTATAACACAAGTTTTGACGTAAAAGATGTGATAAAAACACGAAACAAACAAGAAAGTAGCAAGCTTTTAACAAAAAATAACGAGTAAAAAGGTGGTTTTTGGGTCGTTAAGAGCAAAAACAAAAAATACACCTTCTTTTGGCGATTGATACCACTTGTTAGGTCACCATAAACACAAGTATAGATTTGGTAGAAATGAGATGAGAAATAGAGTTTGGTTGATTAGATCAAATATGAAGAATAAAAGTGCAAGAGTTTCACTATGTTATTGAAATAACCAACAAGAGAATGGGATACATAGATGTCCTATTTATAGGATGGGAGCTAGGGCAACACGTCTACTCCATCCCTTCTCTTAATCGTTTGGGCTTTAGGCCCGTTGGACGAGTATTGGACTCATCCTTAATTGTTACATATTTAATCAACTTAGCAACCTATTACAAATGTTGAAATAACCAAGACTTGACTAAAATGTAGAAAAACTTAGGTTCTAACAGATAAACTCAAGAGGAAGGCATTGACTTTGAGGAATCTTTTGCACCAGTGGCTAGACTCGAAGCTGTTCGAATATTTTTAGCATACGCTGCTCACAAAAACATGGTCGTTTATCAAATGGATGTGAAAACTGCATTTCTAAACGGTCAACTACGTGAGGAGGTATACGTTAGTCAGCCAGAGGGATTTGTCGACCCAGAGCACCCAAATCATGTCTACCGACTTAAGAAGGCTCTTTATGGTCTCAAACAAGCCCCCAGGGCGTGGTATGATAAACTTACTGCTTTCTTGCTTGCTAATTCTTTTACAAAAGGTTTACTAGATCCAACTTTGTTTATTCAAAAACACGAGGAAGATATTTTAATTGTGCAAATATATGTCGATGACATTATTTTTGGCTCTACAAACAAAAAGTACTCAAACGCTTTTGCCAGATTAATGAAACAAAATTTTGAAATGTCAATGATGGGTGAACTTACGTTCTTTTTGGGACTACAAGTTCATCAGTCTCCCCGTGGAATTTTCCTAAATCAGTCCAAATACGCTCTTGAGATAATTAAGAAACATGGAATGACCAGTTGTGATACTTACAATACTCCTATGGCTAACACAACTAAGTTAGATGCGGATCCAAATGGGAAACCAGTTGACCCCACAAAGTACCGAAGTATTATTGGGTCACTGATGTATCTCACCGCTAGTAGACCGGATATTGTATTTGCTGTATTTATGTGCTCTCGCTATCAGTCCAGTCCAACTGAACGTCACCTCAATGAGGCTAAGAGAATCCTTCGATACGTAAAGGGAACCATTAATTTGGGGATCTGGTATCCGAAGGATTCCGGTTTTGAACTAATAGCTTTTTCAGACGCTGATCATGCAGGGTGTATGGATACACGCAAAAGTACTTCTGGTGGTTTGCAGTTTCTAGGAGATAAACTCGTGTCTTGGCAATCAAAGAAGCAGGATTGCACATCACTATCGTCAACAGAAGCTGAATATGTTGCCATGTCTGCCTGCTGTGCACAAGTCATTTGGATGCGTACACAACTAATGGACTACGGTTACTTATTCAACAAGATTCCGATGTACTGTGACTCGAAAAGTGCGATAGCGATCTCGTGCAACACGGTTCTGCATTCAAAGTCTAAGCACATTGATCTCCGTTATCACTTCATCAAGGAGCATGTTGAAAAGGGTACAATTGAGTTATATTTTGTGGGTACAGAATACCAACTGGCAGACTTGTTCACAAAACCACTACCCCCGGGAAGGTTTACTGAGCTAGTTCACCGGATTGGTATGCGGTGTTTGACTCCGGATGATCTTAAATCTTTTCTTGAAAATAATTAACCGAGTCAAATACCAAAAACTATATTTGTAAATATTTATCAAAAACAAAATACAAAATCATAAAACTTTCATAAAATTCCAAAAAGATGTTTTATTTTTATTTACCTTTATTTTAATTTATTTTGTCTTGTTTTTCATATGCATGTACACCATCTTCGTCAACACCATGGTTTATCAAAAAATTCAAAATTTTCACACCAAGTGTTGAGGGGGAAAAATGTTCTTCAAAATTTCAAAATCTTGTGCAAACATGTGTACTTGCATATTTCTTTGATGTTATGATGTTACTTTGCAATGGTGGAACGTCAAAGGTTATCTCGTATCATTTCTTTCTTCACTTTTACTTCTTTGTGTGCCTAATATTCATTTACCATTAACTGTCGTTACCTTTACCGTTAAATTATTTCTTTAGGACATGTTATATGGTTTTGCATGAAGTTTAGGGACTAAACTTGCCAAGTTGTTATAAAGTTTTCAAAATACCAAACAAAACAAACACCCCCCACCCCGTTTTTTCTTATTTCACAAAAACAAACACACCTTTATCATCACACGACCACAAATCATTTCTCAAATCCGTGTTCTTGATCATCAAACCGTAAGTAAATTCGTGATCCTTAGCTCATTTTAACAAATGGTTTTTAACCAATCTTGTTTTAGATGGCTAGAATTCATAGAATTGAGATTAATAGAACTAGGGTTTTCGAAAATTTCGTTCCATATGTGATAGTGTGTTTTAGGTTATGGAATCATAGGGCTTTTAGTATTAAACACAAAATAATCATGTCCCTTACTCGTAATCATAACAGTTATCACATTAGAATCTAGGTTTTTGTGACTGGGTGATGTTTTTGTGTATATTGTTGGTGGGATTTGTTTGTTTACGTGTCTATTACATGTGTGTACCTGTTAATTGTACCAAAACATCTAATTGCATGTTCTAGATAATTAGGGTTTATGTACAATTTGGGGCTTTTCATATATGTGTTTATGAGTCTAATTAAACTGATAGAACGTGTTCTAATATGTGTTAATTGATGTAATTGAGTGGTTTCACTACATGATTTCTCGTTAATCAGGTTCTAGATGATTTTAGGTCTCGTTAGTTTTTTGAAATCTTTTATATGATGCCTAGTTGTGATTTTAACTGATGATTGTCATTCAATATACATGTCTCATTCAAAAGGATCAAAGATTTCACAGATAAACGTACGACTTCATGATTTCGAAAAATTCTTGTTTAAGAATTTTTTCGAGAAAAACTTTCGGGAAACATTTTCGAAATCTTTCTCGAAAGATTTATCGAGATCTTTTGTAAAGTTTTCGAAATCTTCTCATAACAGTAGTTATCAAATCAAGAAAATTTTCGAAATATCTCTATTAAATTTTTCGAGAAATATTTTTTGAAATCTTTTAAAATTATCGAGATCTTTTTTAACCAAAAGTTTCGAGATCTTTTTCATGTCAAATTTTTCGAGATCCTTTTCCAGGCCATGTTTCGAGAAACTCAGCTAAAGAGTTTTCGAGAACTTTTGATCAGCAAACTTTTCGAGATCTTTTCTTAGGAAAATTTTCGAGATCTTTCTTGTACTAAAGTTCTCGAGATATTCATTAGTGATAGGGTGGTTACCGAAAAGTGATCAATGGTTGATAGTTTTCAGGATAGTTGCAAGATGTACTACCATGTGATCTGCTAGCAAAACGGCTCCTAGAGTATAATGAATGAACTAATAGTATTGTTGGCAATGTTGGCCCGTTTGCCGGACTTTCAGTCGAGTCCCCTATGGTGACAAATTGGCACCTCGCAATAACATGGGGTTTTGTCTTGTATCGACCCCACTAGGTGCGATCCATAAAGATTTTGATTCCATGGGAGCTTGTCATGGTAAGCTGCGGTAAGTAGCAGGGTATCACGTCTCGCCGTAATATGATGGCCTCACAGAGATCCAGACACCTTATCTGTCATGGATACCTGCTGTACCCGAAGACCGGTTTTCCGCGTGCGTTGTTATGTCGCCGGCAGAGGGATCCTGGTGCGGCCGGAGCTGTTTGGGGTGCCCTCCGCGGGATGGGTTGTTATTGTTCTCGTAGTTTTCTTTTGCCTGCAGTCCGGAGAATAAGTGGATGCTGCACTAGACGGCACCAATAGGGTGATCTTGATGTCTTCAGGTCCAGATGGGTAGTTGTTATTGTGCAGGTGATATACCGATGATGAGGCTGAATTGCTGATCCGCCCGTCCAGAATGGCTGTATCCACTTAAGGGCGGACCTGACCGTCCACCAGTGCCACTACCCATTCTACCTAAGGCTTGGGCTTAATAGGAGCAGGCTTGGTGGCAACAACCGATGATATTATTAATCGTGGAATGCCATGCTCATGCGCACCTATCAGATCGGACAGACCGTTCCAGATCCCCTATCATCGCCGATAACTAAAATTCATTAAAGCGTGATCGTGAGTTAAACATTTTAAAGTTGATGATTCCCCAGCATTTGATTCCCGTGGTTCGTGCTCTTCCATCTCATACTGAGAAGCTGTGGGCCTCATCCAGCAATGGCACCACGCTGAGATTCGAGTCCTTTCCTTGTGGTTAGTGGTGCCTCGGGCCGGTTTGTTTGGATTCTTGTTTTTCTTTCGGGTGTTGGCGTTCTTTTGAGGGGGGTGGGTTGGGGGGTCCGGAGCCTCACTTTG
>LBNU01025070.1:0-72653 GCA_014162995.1 Artemisia annua | reverse complement strand
GGTAACAAGCTTGAACGTCTTAGGAAACGTGAATCGTATGTGCGTTAATCGATTTTAAGGTAGTATTTCATGCGTAGGTTGCTATCGGTGAGCTTATGATAGGATACTTGACGTATCGTCATAGAGTGAGGTAGGAGCTTATAGAGTTAGGGAATTGAACGCACTCCCTACGACTTGTAAGGAATACACCCGTCAATTAAAACAAGGTTTACATTCAATAGGTAGAATTGGATAGCTAGCAAGGAGTAATACATCATAGGTAGACATGCTTCCCTTTTCTTGTAGAACCCTAGTTTAATTTCCTGCATAAGTAGTTTAATTGGGTTAGTTTATTAGCAACTAATTCCGCCCCTCCTTCCAAAAACCCGAGATTTTACTTGCTTTCTATAAAATATAAAAACACAAAAAGAATCATCCTTCATCCCTAGACCTAATTAGAGTAGCTTTTGACCTAACGAACACTATTCCCTGTGAGAGAACGATCAATCCCCCGGTACTTGCCACTACACTATACTACATCGGTCAGGTACACTGCCTGGTGGGGATTGTAAGCCTCTTGAGATCCCTTGAGAGGTAAAACAAAGTGCGTAAGCAATCCCACGCGCATCAAAGTGTGTCAAGTGAAGTGTCAAAGTCTAATTCTGTTAAAAGTGATAAACCTGTTGGGTCTGAACCTAAACAAAAACCTGTTGAACCTAGTTGTGAAGCTCACATAAAATCTTCTAGGCAACAAGTACATAAACCAGAGACACCAAAAAGGGAAAGGAATGATAAATGGAATAGAGTGTTAGGAGGAGGTTATGTGTATACTCAGAAAAGATGCTTTGTGTGTAATAGCATTAGTCATTTAATAAAAGATTATGACTTTCATGAAAAAAGAATGGCTAAAGAAAATGAGTTGAGAAAACAAAGAATGGTTAATACTTGTAATGTTATGGCTAAACCTGTATGGAATAATGTGAATAGAATTAATCATGCTAATCAGTTTGTTCCTAGACAAGTTTTACTCAATACTGGAAAAACAAATGTTAATTCTGCTCATTCAAGGGTTAATACTGGTGATTCCAAAGTTAATTCTGGTAGACCAAATGTTAATACAGGTAGAAGCCAAGTTAAACCTGTTGGGCAAAAGGTTAATCATGTTTATCCCAAGGGTAACACTGGATATTATAGACCAAAACAACCAGTTAAACCACAGGTGAATCAAGCTAATCATAGAAATCACTTTGCAAAATCTTCTTCACCTGTGAGAAGACCTATTTCACAGGTGAACAATGTTAAACAAAGAAGAAATTTCTCCAAATCAATATCACCTGTGAGAAGACCCATTATAAATAATACAACTAAGATCTCAAAATCTTATGTTGTAAAGGGAAAAGGGGGGTCTCCTACTAGAGACTTAGACTGTTGGAAATGGGACCCATTAAAGAATGAACTTACCTATAAGTCCCAATGCAGTATCAGTGGATCTTGTTCTTACAAGACTTACAAGTATGTAGATCCACAAAATGGACCCAAGCCTGCACAGACCTGGGTCATTAAGAGAAACTAATCTCTTATTTATGTGCAGGATCATTCACTAGAGGAATTAAGCAATAAAGATTTATTTGATAGTGGATGCTCAGAGCACAGGCTGGGTTTTAAAGAACCCTTGGATATATTTGAAAGGACGATGTACATCAATCTATTTCCAGCAAGAATAGAAGATGGGAATATCAGCAGAAATAAAGGTGGAAAAGTTTGGAAGATAACTAGAGCTGATAGCACATCTTAATGCTACAAGAACATGGAAACATTGGTGAAATCTTGTGACAGGGAGGATTTAGATACTCTATGGAAGCTGGTTCAACTAGATTTCAAGAATGAAGGGAAAGCTGATGTGAAGGCACAGGAACTATATGTGGATCTTCACAGAATGTTTACACCAAGTTCTACAGATGTGCACTGGAGCTTTCCAAGCCAAGATAAAACTCTCTTGTGGCAGTTATATACTACAAGTGGAGTTCATCATATCTCAGTCAAAGGAGGTGTTGATATCTTTACGCTCACTGATGTGGTGTATCCTCTAAGCACTGAAGTACTCTATGGAATGATGTCCTCAAAGCTTCAATGTGAAGAACAAACTGATGCAGTTGATAACCTTCTTCTCAGCATAGGTGGTCAACTGTTAAGTAAAATCTGTGATGAGCTTGATCATGATTCCAAGGCAAAGAAAAGGAAGAGAGATTAAGTTTTTGAAAGCAATCACTTCTTCTCAAGGTTATTTCATCACTTTAAGAGACTTGCATTGTGCTTGAATAAGTCATTAGGACATGTGTGATCCATGTTTTGCAAACATCAAAGTTTTCTTGTGTTTTGGATTAAGTACTTTATACACATTTTCACGCTTAACAAAGGTCTTTTGGTTTCTTAAATTTACATGGTACCTAGCTACATTTAAGGAGAGGTTAAATGTATAATTTGAAACTAAAAGTCATGCTTGCTGATAATTTGAATTAATGTGCATATTAAGTCAGGTGATTAAGTTGGTTGCATATATATGTCTTTTCTTGGTTTTTGATATAATTTTTCCAGGGAAAAATATGGATTGAAGACATACGGAGGCTATTTTCTGATTTTCAAATACTTTCGAGTCAATGTTGATCATCAGTTAAGTCTGGTGATTAAGTCTGGTTGACCAAAATAAGTCTGGCAGTGTACTTTTTATGACCGTTAGTACTGGTCATCGGCCCAATGATTTTCACTATTTAAATAGTACCGTTACAGTTTTACAATAATCTAGGAGTATATAAAGATAATATTTGATTTTATTTTCAATCTTTATCTTTTATTTTTTCTCCAAAAATATTGTAACAAACAAATCACCTATTTTCGGCAAGAAAATCGCGTACTCTGTTTTCATCCTTGGCTATTTAAAGTCACCATCAACATCTTTTCAAAGTACCTCTCAATATTCAAAGTGAGAACAATTTTGCAAGAATGAAGTACTGTACCAATCAAGTAGGGTTCTTGAAGAAACCAGTGGGCAGTGATGACTTCCATGAAATCATGGATTTTATGAAGGGTTCCTACATCAGGTATGCATTAACATGTCACCCTATCATCTACGATTCTCTAGTCAAACAGTTTTGGCATACTGCCACTGCCGAAACTCTTGCTGATGGGACTCAAGAGTTAAGGGCAAACATAGATAATACTGAATACTCTATTACTGAGGCTTCCATTAGAAGCAGTCTTCAATTAAATGATGCCTCAGGAATTACTATGTTGTCAAATAAAAGGATTTTTAAGGGTATAAAGAAAATGGGATACCTTCCTGATGGTACTCTTACATTTTGGAAAAGTCAATTTACTCCTAATTGGAGGTTCTTAATTCATCATTTGCTTCGATGCCTAAGTTCTAAGAGTGGTGGATGGGATTAATTTGGTAGCAGTCTTGCTTCTGCATTGATCTGTCTCTCCACAAATAAAACCTATGATTTTTCAAAAATGATCTTTGAAGCAATGGTAACATATTCCAAAAGCACCACAAAGTTTTTGATGTATCCAAGGTTTTTGCAAATGGTGCTAGATGTTGAAACAGTTAATAAAACTCAGTATATGGTCATCCCATTTAAAAAGAAGGTTTTTGCAAACATGAAAAGGAGTTTTAAAGGGAAATTGAAACCCTTGCTCCCTGCTATGCTGCCTGGTGGTACTGACAATGCAGGTACATATTCATCATCACCTGAAAGTGATAACTCATCCCAACCAATGGATGCCCCTGATGTACCTATTCCTGAACCTGGTTCCTCCAGCTCCCCTGGTACCTTGCCACCTTCTCATACACCACCACAACTATCTCCACAAACCCACACCCAAACCTCAACTCATGAGGAGGAACAATCCTCTACAAGCAAGGCAACTCTCACACAACTTGAAAACAAGATAGAGATGCTGGAACATGAGTTGAAGGAGACCAAGCAAACTATGGGTGCTACTATTGACAAATTGGTCAAAAGGATGCAAAAGATGGAAGATGTGATGAAAGCTTCTGGAATGGTGTTCAGTGATATAGAGGATGATACAGTTGAAAATTCTTCCAAACAGAGGAGGA
This sequence comes from Artemisia annua, assembly GCA_014162995.1. NCBI lineage: Eukaryota > Viridiplantae > Streptophyta > Magnoliopsida > Asterales > Asteraceae > Artemisia > Artemisia annua. The sequence continues at coordinate 68,557 of LBNU01025070.1, read as the reverse complement.
ATTTGGATGACCAAGACCTTCAGACTCCTATAAAGGACAATCTGCCTCAAAATTCAGAAGTTAGTCCTGAAGGAATGGAAGCAGCTGACATTTTAATCAATACTCTCAGCCAAAGTCAGCAAAAGAAATTGTTGAAAAAGAAAGTGGGGACAGAAGAGGTTGAAATCATTAAGACTGGTGATGATCTGGTCAAGTCTGCTACAGAGGTTAAGCCTGCTGAAGTTAAGTCTGCTGCAGAAGTTAAGTCTGCTGAGATTAAATCTGCTAAAAAGGTTAAGTCGGCTGTAGAGGTTAAGTCTGTTAGTGAAACTGGGGCTACCACTAGAAGAGGAGGTAAAGGAAAGCAAATCATGATGGAAGAAGCTCTTCAGCCCAAGAAAACTAAGAGACAAGGAAGAGAAGAAGCAGCCAGTCTAGCTGAGATTGAAAGAATTCAAGCAGAAGAAAGAGCTGAGCAAGCAAGAATGAAAGCATTACAAGCCAAAGATACAGAACTGGCTAGAAAATTAGCAGAGGCTCTAAATACTACAAAGCAGCACAAGACTAAAAAGATGACTGAGGAGCCATATCAGCCAACCCAGGATGAAATCAAGCATATGATTGCTACAGATCCTGAAATAAGAAGAAAGGCTCTTGAACTTATTGCAGATCAAAGCTTGAGTGAAGATCAGCAGACAGCACAACTTTGGACTTTATCAACATGAAAAATGAACAAGCTCTGGATGTTTTGATAAATTCACTAAGAAGTTCTAAAAAGAAGAGGAAAAATCTCTCATAAAGTGAAGTGCTGTATGGGATGAACAAGTATTTGTGCAATCAGTGCAGCTGGAAGATTTCTCAATTCAAAGGCATGTCTCAAGGACAAATAGAACAGGCCTATTACACAGGATACAGAAGGAATATACAGTTTATTCCCATGGACTCAGAAAAGGAGGCACAGTTTTATGGACTCAAAAGGCATGGTACAACACTTCAAAAGGAGGATCCTAAGAAAAGAAAAAGCTACTACATCTGAGAAAGTTGTTGATGTTGAAAACATTGCTGAGTCTACAAAGGATCTCCTTGTGAAAAAGGAAGAAGAAGTAAAAGAGCCAGTTTTGAGAAGAACCAGAAGAAAGACCATTGGCAAAAAGGGATCAAAGACTGCTGATGTGGAAGAAAGTGTGCAGGACCTTCATCTGATTCTCAAACCATGGAAACCTTGACACAAAGTTTGAGAACATCTGCCAAAGTTGTAAACTGGCAGATCATCAAACAAGGGAACAACATAGCAGCATATAAAATCATAAGAGAAGATTATGCTGACAATCTTTACTTAAACTTTCCAGCTATGTTGCATGATTTGACAAGGGATGATCTGAAGGAGTTATACAGGCTTATGGTGTAAAAATATGGAGATGGTGTACCTGAGGATGATTTTGAAAAGGTTCTTTGGGGAGACTTAAAAATTATGTTTGATCCTCCAAGCAAGACTAATGATATCTTGAAGGTAACTCATCAACAAGAGGTGAGATATTGGAGATATTTCTCTAGTTGTGCAGTTCATTGTTTAACATTGAAGACTGCACACATCTACATGCTTACAGAGGTAGAATACCCAATCCCTACCAGAGTTTGTAAGGTGATGCTTGAAAAGAAATTGCTAGGAGATAAGGAGGATGAGACAAAAGGTCAGCTTTTGGAGCTCATAGAAAGACAGTCCAAGCAGGAGACTGCTTGGGGTGTTTGAAAAAATTTTCAAAAGTTTTGGAAATATGGACTTGAGATAGGTTTACTTGGAGTTTACTTGGTGGAAGTGCTTTTGCACTAACACAACAAATGGTTATCACTCCACCATGTCTAACCCACATAAGGACTGGCTAATGCAAGAGCAAACGGTTCTAGGTAAAGATATCTCAAATCCGTTTATGGCTGACAATTTGCCAAAAATTATATGGTATTCAACTCACCATATCTGTTATAGTGAAGAGTTGACTAGCTCACAAGGTTATGGCTTGTGGTAAAGGTAGTGGAAAACCATAATTGGTAATCAACTCACCAAGATGATGATTGTATTCCATCAAAGAGTTGGCTAGTCCAAAAGCAAACGGCTTTTGGTAAAGACAAATCAAATCCGTTGATAGCTGATGGTTTTCTAAAAATCATATGGTTATCAATGTACCATAGTATCATACTAAAACATTGGCTACTCCATAAGTGATGGCTATCTGGTAAAGAGACATCAAATCCATTAAATTTTCAATGATTCACCTCTCACAGAAGTTCACACACCTGGAAGTGATGAGAATAGTATGAAACTTTTGATTTGATGTACATATTGTGAATGTTGCTGCAAAGATCAGATGGTAATAAAGATTTGAAGGCTGCTGCAAAGATTTCAAGATTCAACAAAAGTTGCAGTTTAACAATAATTCCAAAGGAGCTTACATTCAAAATCCTCAAAGCATTTCTAAAGAAAAGAACTTGAAAATCATGGAGCATGAAGATCAAGTTAGGGGGGGGATTTTTGGGAATTATTTGTAACAGACTTAAAAGTCTGAATAGCTTAGTTAAGTCGGGTAGATAGTTAAGTCTGCCAGTACTAAGTTAAGTCTGGCCAATGATGGTTAAGTCTGTTTATGTTAGTTCGGTTAAGTCTGTTTATGTTAGTTCAGTTAAGTCTGTTTTGCTGAACAAGTTAGATAAGTTAGGAGACATTATAGGAAAGGATATGCACGCGGTTAGATATCTTAGGAGAAGATATGCATGTATCCTTTCACACGTTTGTAGAATTAGGGTTTCCTTGTAGTATAAAAGGAACCCTAAGGCATTGAGTTCTATGCCAAGTTTTCGATAGATTAATAGAATATAAAGTTAGCAATTCCCTGTGTTGTTCTTACTGCTTGTGTTAATATTCCGCATTAACATCAAGTATACATTGTTTAGAGTTTCTCATATAGATAGTTTGGATTTATTCAAGGTATCTATTGTCTTACAAAGGCTGCTTAAGATCCAAATCTTTGGACCTACACATTGGTTTGGTGTATAGGACAGATCGTGGCAAACATGTGGACGTAACAGGTTTATTTGATTCAAACTACGCTAAGGACCCGAATAAAGGTAGGTCTATCATAAGTTACGCACTTTTAGTCAGGGGTGTGCTATAAGCTGGAAAGCAATGCTAGAATATGTGGTGGCTCTTTCAACTACAGAGCGGAGTATATGGTCCTTATGGAGGCTGTGAAGGAAGCTATTTAGCTAAGGGGATTCTTGGAACAGTTGGGCATGGAACTTAACATAGTGGCAGTGAATTGTGATAATCAGGGGGCGATACACTTATCGCGGAATCATGTTTTTCATGAGAGGACTAAGCACATCATTGCGCATTATCGCTTTATCACAGAGGTCTTAGAAGCAATGACAGTGAAAGTTCTGATGGTGGGTACCGAACACAATGTTGCGGATGCCTTTACGAAGGTGGTACCTAGACTCAAGTTTCAACACTATTTGGAGTTGCTGAGCATTGGTATAGGCTAATATAAAGTCTAAGGTGGACATTGTTATCCTTAGTCTTTATTTTAGCTTATATTATAGTCTAGGGATAAATGTGTCATGATTAGTTATAAGTCGAGTTGGATTAGGAGTTATCAACCGATGCTCTGTTTTTTGTCCTTGTTTTCAGCTATCGCAATCGATGTTGGATTGGTATTCTTCCCCCCTCATCTCTATAAAAGGAGCTGAGGGGGAGAGGCTCATTACATCATTCTTTCTTTACTAATCAAACGTTTGATTAAGGTTGTTATCGTGTGCTTGTTATTCTACTTTCTGTCAAGAAATATTTGCTTGTGTGTGTGTCAATATTCTTCCAGGTTTTTGATCGTGTTCCACAGCTAGCTTCTCGGTTTGTTGTAGTGATTACAACACCATATATTTACTCTACACTAAAACTTAATGAATGAACTCTTACTCGTCTATGTTCTTTTTTCTTTTTTTTTCTTTTTTTTTCCTTATCATATTACTGTAGTTTGAATGATGTGGGATAAAATATGAACAACGTGGAGCTTCAAATACTTCAAGCATGTATTTTGCTTTTGGATATCTATACTACTTATAATGGATGAATGACTCTCTCTCCAAAAAATTCAAATGTACAAAAAATGATGCATGGTTTTCAACACTTTAAAGCAAGCAATTTTCATAATTACAACAATCAAAGCATTGTGTACAACAAAAACTAGCATGAATCGAAATTCAGACCACTTTTCTTAGCATTCTACATTAATAGCATTAAAAACACCCCTACACCCAATATTACAATCATTTAAACACAATGTACAACCCTCATTCTACATTAATAGCATTAAAAACACCCCTACACCCAATATTACAATCATTTAAACACAATGTACAACCCTCCATCTTAACCTAGACACGAACCTGTGACCAAGACTCGACTCAATAAAACTCGACTCGATACACAAGGCTGTGAGCTCAAGCTCACGGCATCCCTTGTTTTCGCGACTCAATAACAACGACAATAACAAAAAGAAAGAAAATGATACCAAACAATTATTTAGCTTCATATTTATTAGTTTTAATCTTTATTTAATCAAAAACTCTTGAAAATTCATGTACTTATCCCCCACCGTCGCTAGAACGACAAAAAGGGTGGTGGGTTTTCCTACCTTCGACCGCCGGTATCAACAAAACGAGAGAGAGATGGTTTTGGTGATGAACTCGAGCTGTGGTGGTGTTAATCGTGGTGTTGGGAGGTGTTTCTTGGCGTGTGAACCCTATTGCACCCTTAGGGACTAAGATTGTAAACATATGCTAGGGTGGGAAGTGTAGTTTACCAAATCATTTAGTATTTCGTTCTCGAGGCAAATTTAGGTGTCGGAACGACTTCCTGTGACACTTTTATTAATTCCATCGAAAAATTTTATTTCAGGGTACCCGCCGCTGCAACGCGCGGGTACCCTGCTAGTCTATAATGAAGTAGCAAAAGAAAGGGGAATTGTAATGCTTTGCTGGAGATTAGTATTAAAATAACAAAGCGAACACTAATTAGCATAAATAAACTTTGCAAGTATGCGCATAAAAAGACAACAAGAGGGTGAAAGACTGAAATCAGTTGTATCATTCTACTATGGCGCATGGACTAGCTAGCTAAACATTAACCATGCCAAGGTAATTCATCTTGATTCTGGTTCGGATCATGTTGGGGATGCTGATGGTGATAAGCTGAAGAATTGCTCATATGATTTAGACCTGCCATATCGAGAAAATGATGATCACTATTAGGAGGTGGAAATCCTTTAAGGCCCAAGAAATCATGCATAGGAGTATTTGTGGTTGCACAAATTTGGTCAAAGCAATCAGCGGTCACATTAGAAAACTGACCACCACTTAATCCCAACATTCCTTGTTGATTATGATCACCACATGAAGACAAATTTCCATGACCAGAAATATGATTATGATGAGCTGTTAATAGTGTTGTAGGTGCACACATGTGATCATGTTGGTGGGCCCCACTAAGAATAGACTGATGATGCTGTTGCTGTGACATGACATTGGCAGTATTGGTACTAGCTGCAGCCTTGCTCATTGTCACACCTATTTGAGCTGCTTTCTGTAGCAATGCAGTGGCAGACATGTTACTTGCATTGTCATTGTCTGGATCTTGTTGTTGATGAATGAACCATGATGGTAACTGATTATTTTGTTGGAAAATATTAGTCATTATGTTGGAACTGAATTCTGGCTCAGTTTTAAGTGGGAAATTGATTGGCAAATGAAGGGGGTGATGATGGGTTGGTGATAGTAAAGAGGATGAAGATCTTCCAAGATTAATTTCTCCTGCTAAAGCACCACAAAAAGCTCTATGAGTGATGAAGCTGTCCCTCCTATTGTCATTGACATGAAACCAAAAAGAAATAAACAATTTAGCAGCATAAACAAATACACCAAAAACCCATTAACTATATAAATACTTTTGAGTAACATTAAAGTTTAAATAATACTCCCTCCTTCCTAAAATTAATGTGCATGTTCTTATTTTGGAAAGCTCAAAAATAAATGTATACTTTGTGTTTCAGCTAATCAAAATAAAGTTTAGTCGGTAGGGATGATTTTTTATTGGTACATGATAGTATAGTTAAAATGATATCCCAAAACTTTGTGCAAATTAAAGTCGGTAGGAAGTATTATTTTAGAAAAATGATAAATTAACATATCTTACTGTTTAATCAAGTATTGTATTATAAATTTGGCACAAAGTGAGCGTATATGCAAGTGTGTTTTGATGAATGTAGTGTGATTCTCATCATTTTATTCTTTCAATGCAAAGTTATGTAATCATTCTGAGAACATAGATTATCCATACAGATTACTTGATTGCCAAGAAAATTTACCAAGGATATATTAACTAATTATTTCGAAGTTGACGCTATTTTGTCATCAACCATTTTACTTGTGAAGTTAAAAGAATATGTTAAATATATATGATAAGAAACATGTGAACCTTGTATTAGCTAATTTTAACCAAATATTAACAAGACTTTACCTTGAGAAAAGAGTGCCACAATCGCATCGATATTCTCGAGTGCCACAAATCTTAGAATGAGCTTTCCAATCTGATTGAACCGCATATCGTTTAGAACATTTTTCACATTTCCACTTCTTCTCACCATGCTTTCTTGAGAAATGCTTCTTGATCCCAGTGAGATCTCCAAGTGCCCTAGCAGGTTCATGGTGCACACAGCTCGGTTCGGGGCATACGTACACTTTCTTCCTAACCACCTCAGTTTTCGATCTTTGTTTCAGCTTCCATGGCAGATTATGCCCTCTTCTATGCAACTGAAGATTTTGGTCTCTTTGAAAACCTTTGTTGCAAACCTCACATACAAATCTGTTGGTTGCCATTAGTGTTTTTGGAGACATAGCTATCACCTCAGCTTCTGGATCTTCAAGTTTAAATAATAGACAATTATCAATAGGGTATAAATATCATAAGCCGTAACACAATATGAAGAAGCCAGTCAAATTTAAGGTTAATTCATTCATAATTACTACTAGTACTACATAAAAATAGGTCATTAATTAATGGTATGTGACACTCTTAATACCAAAAGTTATAACAAATCTAAATACTGGGTTATAGCATATAGAAGAATTGAGATAACAGATATCACTAGAAACATCAAAAATATGTCGACATGAAGAGATTTAATAAGATGCAAACAAACACTTTTCAAAACAAATATAAACAAATATCTAAACATAGTTTCTTGCAAAAATGTTGATAACCGACAAAGTTGACTAGCAAATCTAGATTAGTTTACCTGGATTGCCTGGAAGATTTCTTTTTTTCTTGTTGGATTGTGTTTGAATATTGTTGGAATTAATTGGCACTGAAGCAAAGGACTGTTGTTGTTGTTGTTGCATCTGCTGTGTTGGAGGGTACATAGTACCAACTTCATTCTTGTTACTTGATGAAGATAGGCTTGCTTCATTAGATGCTGATGTTAAATTTGACATACTGTCATCTAAAAACATACCCTTCATCACTTTCTCTCTCTAAATTATTAAATGAACTAGTGACACTAGCTTTGACTAGATATATCAAAAAGATTGACTGGTGACCTTTACATCAAAACTTTATCTTGTTTGTAATACCATATAAAATTTATAGATCTAAATATAGTAAAAACAAAACTTTAGAAAGTGCTTTTTGTTCTTGATGAATCAAACATAAGTTAAAGACAGTATAGCCAACTAGAAACCACAAGATGATGTGCAAACTTTCTAAAACAAAAACATAAATCCAATCTGTATGTGTTTGTGAGTGCTTTTGTGTGTGTGTGTGTGTGTTTGTCGGTTTTGATGTGTGAGAGAGCTAGAGAGAGATGTGGATGAGAAGGTATCCTAATTTTGGATGTCTTTGAAGCTGGCAGCTTCAACTCATCAAAATGAAACCAATCAACCAAAAAGCAAACGTGTCTGAAGTTGCATGCTTTTGTCCTATCCTTTGTTTGCTTCTCATTCAGAAATATAATCATATAAGTACATTATTGGTTTTGGTTAGAGGGATGTAAATTTACAACTTTATCCTTCTTCCAGAAATAGCATCAATCAATTTCATATAAGAATTGTTCAAAAATATTTGAGAAATTTTTTTAATTGGCCCCTTTTTACTAGTATTTTACGAAATTAGACCTCGCATATACCTTTTTCCAAACTGAACTTTTAAATATTATCCATTAGATTGATAACTAGATGACTTTTTAACCATACACGTGTCCCTGGTGTTTCCGGGCGAACTTTTAGGCGAGTGAATTTTTTGAAATTTTACACGTGAATGCCATCCCGCAATACTCCATGGTGCTCCTGTAATTTATAAATGTTGAGGCAGCTCTTTACTTCCACTTTGAAAATGAGTAAAATTATTTTAGGAATATATTTTACACATCTATATATAGATTTAGAAAATAATAAACACCACCTAACAGATACATATGTCTTCCTATTATTTCTTATATAAAGATAGTATGATTATGTCTTTATATTTTTAGAAATACAAATTTTGATGTTAATAGTGCAAATACTTTAAGCCAACACATTAACGTTACGATAAATAATATAATGAGAATATGCTATTTTGACTACAAAGAATAAATGTTAAAAACCTTAAATATCTACATTCTTACTGATTTATAATTTTTTTTATTACGTTTTGAAATAATAATTAATTCCGTTTACGATTTACAAACTCATTAATTAGTTGGTAAATTTTAAAGGAGGTAAACTTTTGATCATTTAGGAGTATGATTATGAGAAAAAGCTTGGTTATGCATGCATCAAATAATTAACAAAAAGTGTTATCCTACTGAGATCAAGCATCTTTTTGAACCTTTCAAAAAGTTGACATGTAGCTAATATTGATTTGAATATGTTGCTATCGATGTCGAAAGGAGTACACAAGAAAGGGAGTTTCCTTTTGACAAACTAAAGCTAAGTCCGCACTCATTCCTTTTAGTGATGTTTTCATTGTGTCGGTATACAAATATCATTTAGTGATGTTTTCAGTCTTTAGATTAAAATTTCAGTTATATAATCATGTTCCATTAATCATATTCATTAGATGCCTTCGTTCACCAAAGTAAATGTTAAAAAGTTCATATCAGAGGTGTACAAATTAATTAGGATAAAAACATATTGAACATGTGTTTTAGATGGAAATTTTACTTGCGCCTCTTTTAATAATCTAACAGGTACTTCAGTATTCGAGACTACCTTGTAAAATTTTTGAAACCCATTAGATCACTAGCCTTCGAAGATGTCGAATTTCCAAAGAGTTGCGTCGTCATTCGACTCCATGACTTCTTACACAAGTCTTTACTAGGCTATCACTTTGGTTCATTTAGCATGTCAATAATATCGATTGGCAATTCCTAACTAATGTCAAGTTTAATTTTGTTTTAGGTTGAGATGTAAAATGCAATTCTAAAATAATTGGTATGCTCGTTATGCCCTATATTGATACTGTTGTTGCCATTTCATTTTCTTATTGTTATTATTCGGATATACACATCAAATAGCATTTTATTTTGTTGACTAGCTGTTTGTTTCGGTTATCATATTTCAAATAATAAGGGGTAATATGGCCCCAAAATTTACCCATGTATATGATTTTACGTATAGACATTTTGTTTAGTGTTAGTTAAAGACTCATTTTATAAACGAATACCATCTGTACGTATTTTGAAGGCACATGTATAGCAGCGTACTTATTGAATTGTTTTTGTATATTTAATATTTTTGTATTACTGTTCATAAGATACACAAACCATTTTTCATGAATGTATTATACAAGGATTGTCTTCACCCGCGTGCTGCGACGGGTTTCAAAAGTCTGATTAACGAAATTCTAAAATGTATATAATTAATTTGGCTAATATTAATCTCATGTTTAAGATGAAGGGAAAATATTAATTACACTTTTTTTTTTATCAAAAGTGAAAATGTTAAAAAGATAAGAGTTGCTAACTAACTATGCATCATACTTACTTTTACCAGACTTGTTCACTATATATTGCGAAACTATAAACAACTTCAGATCTGTTGTATTTTGAGTCATTTAAATAATTAAATCATNTTAGATATTGTAATATGTGACTCATTAACTCTATCAAAAACAAATAATTGTAAAAAGCTTCGAAAATATATATTTAATTTATACAGCTTTCATGTGTACGGAATTTTGTGGTCGGTTCAGTTTCGCAGCAATAATAGATTTTCATGCTGATGTTGAGTTAAAAGACACTCTTGGTGTGGCAGTGCCTACAATTGAACGTAATGATTATATTTTACATTCGATTCATGTTGAGTACGAGTGAGAGCCGACTAGGTGTTCAACGTGTAAGGTTTTGGTCATTCGTTGGACCAAAGTTCTAAGAAAATTGTATCAGACGTGAATGTGAAAACGCAAAGACATATTGTTAGAGGTCTTCCTATTGGTCCTAAGCCTCGGTTAGTCTACAGACCTGTTCAAAATACGACTGCAAATAAGACGGAAAATAAGCAAGCTAAACTGAAAGGTACGAATTCTAATATGGCTGGGGATAGTATTAAATCTGTTTTAAATCCTATGGGGGATGTGGCAAGTTTAAGGTACGAAAATTATGATTTCAAATCCTTTTGATTTTCTTAATATGGTTGAAAATGATGTTGAGATTACTCCTAGTGATTCAGTTAACTCGAAAGGTGACGATGGGAATGTAGGTAACAGTAGTGTTGTTAACTTGGATAATGAGGACAATGATAGCGAGAATGAAGTGGAAGAGGATGCTAATGATACCGCAAGATTTATGGCATCGACAAGTTCTAAGGCTATGAAATCTTCAAAAAGTGGAGGTGGAACCAGGATGAAGAGCTTATGCGAGCATTGGAAAGATGATTATGATGATGACCCATATGATGATGATGAGTGTGAAGATTTGACGGAAGAGCAATTAGCTTTCTGTGACCCTTATGATATAAGGGTTCATGGTCATCCTAGATNAAGTGGAAGAGGATGCTAATGATACCGCAAGATTTATGGCATCGACAAGTTCTAAGGCTATGAAATCTTCAAAAAGTGGAGGTGGAACCAGGATGAAGAGCTTATGCGAGCATTGGAAAGATGATTATGATGATGACCCATATGATGATGATGAGTGTGAAGATTTGACGGAAGAGCAATTAGCTTTCTGTGACCCTTATGATATAAGGGTTCATGGTCATCCTAGATGTAAGTAGTTTATCCAGTAGTTTTTCATAAGATTGTTTGTCTTTCTTATGATTGGTTTGGTTTGAAGCATAAATGGTGCGTTTACATTTCGCCTATGTTACCGGGTGTAACAAACTTTTGTTTGACTATTAGTTAAATAAAGAACATAAGTATGAGGTATGCTATTTAGCAACTCTTATTTTGATGGAAACTAATGGACAAATTTAGATCATCCATTTCATTTGATTAAAAAGACAAGATTTAAGATTAAAAAAAAAACATGGAGGGACCAAAATGTAAATTCACTTAAAACTCACCCCAACCACTCACACATTATCTATAGAGGTGTCAAATCTTGCCCAAATAGCAATTAATAGTTTCTTTTTTTTTTTCTTTTCTTGTTTTTTCTTTTTTCTTTTTNACAAGGGTTATCCTAATGCCTCTTATCATGTAGTTAATCCTAATCTACACGAATGTAGCCTCACTTGTGGACTCGGAATGGTCACTAACGCAAGTTCTAGAATCTAAGTATTACCGGTACACACATGGGCACTAAAGTTGAGTGCTTCTCTTCCTACCAATTCTAGGGGTGAACCTCACATATTTGGGTGGTAAATTTTTGGTGGTACGGTTTTTTTTTTTTTTTTTTTTTTTTTTTTTTTTTTTTTTTTTTTTTTTTTTGTCCGTTTTCATACGTTTTCATCCTTTTTCAAACGTTTTCGAACATTTTCAGACGTTTTTATACTTTTTCGTCCGTTTTCACATGTTTTCAGCCTTTTTCAGTTATTTCCATATGTTTACGTCCGTTTTCATACGTTTTCGTCCTTTTTCAAATGTTTCTGGCTGTTTTCGTCTGTTTTCATACGTTTTTGTCTGTTTTCAAACATTTTCATATGTTTCAACCGTTTTCATAAATTGTCGTCCGTTTTTATACGTTTTGTCTGTTTTCAAACGTTTTCGTCCATTTTTATACCTTTTCAAACGTTTTAAAAGGTTTTCAGTCATTTTTGGCCGTTTTCGTCGGTTTTCATATGTTTTCGAACATTTTTGTCCATTTTCATACATTTTTCACCATTTCATATGTTTTCCTATGCTTTTATACGTTTTCATCCGTTTTATACGTTTTCGTCTGTTTTTACATGTTCTCGGTCGTTTTCGGCAGTTTTTAGACTCCTTATAAGTCGTCGTTTGTTTCATACATTTTTGTCCGTTTTCATACGTTTTCGGCTGTTTCAGACATTTTCCAACATTTTCATCCGTTTTCTTACATTTCTGTCCATTTTTATACGATTTCATCTGTTTTTGTGCGTTTTCATACACTTCATCCTTTTTCATATGTTTTCGTCTGTTTTTATACGTTTTCATAAGTTTTATGTAACACCCGTTTCCCGAATACAAATAGGCCCCGCCCTAGATGAAATTAACTAAAGTTTAACGTGATTAGCTAGTCAACGAATGTTACGTTATAGTCAAACCTAATAGTCAAAAACCTGACTAGTGTAACAAAATCGTAACTCTTTGGCGACAAAACGATTTATTTTTCCTCAACTCTTACTTTTGGTCAATCCATCTGTTTAATTTTCTATCTATTGCCTCATTAATTCCTAGTTTTAATTAGCTTTAAGTGGGTTAGTAGATAGTGGAAAAAACTTTTGTTTCACTTTTGTGAGAATTGTAATCGTTCTTGTCTTTATTGCATGTGAGCCTTGTTCTTTTCAATTTAGAATAATAATCATGGGTCGGTTGTGGTGTATCGCTTACAACATCTTTTATTTTAGTATAAAACCGATTGTATTGCATGCAATTTAAGTCGCTTATTATGGGCGCTGGCTAGTTTATTGGTTCTTCATCATTTAAAACCCTAACTTTTTAGTTAGGGTTTACTTTTAGTTATTGGTTGTGCATGCTGCTGGTTTACTTTTATTTAGTGTATGTGGGTTGTGAGAGATGGATAAGGGATTTCTAAATAATAAGAGTGCTTCCAAAGGTTCTAAATCTGTTGATAGTGATGTATTGATTAACGATGCTTCTAAAGGCACGAGTTCTGAACATGTACGTTCAGTGGCCAATGATAACGTGGCTAAGTTTGATCTTGATGGTTTACCTGTCCAGGATCTTAGTGGTGCTATTGAAGAATTGAATGCTACTGTTGATTTGTCGAAGGTGACTATGAGGAAATATAAGAAGCCTAAGGATGTTAATCCTAGTTCTAATCAGCCTATACTTGCATCGTCTGGTCCTATTATTACTGAGTGGAGTATTAATGATGGAGATATTGAATTATCTATGATTGTGGACAAGAATAATCAAGTGAATCCGGTTTCACTTGATCCTTTTGTTAATGATCCGAATGATCCACATGGGGCTTCTAACAAGTCTCATAGTTCTAATAAGGTTGATACGAATGCACATGGGGCTGTTGGTATTGAGAAGGTTGGTGTGGATGCTTTGAAACAACCTTCTACATCGTATGCTGGTGTTACTTCTAATGAACCTAAGAAATACATGCCTAACTTTCGTAGGCTAGAGTGTAGCAAGAAATCAAATGGTGTGGATCTTTCTGTACCTATGAAAATGGTTGAAGAGGTGAACATTAGGTTTGAGAATACTATGTATGGGTACTTCCTTGGCCAACGACTTGCTTTTCCTGTTGTCGATTACTATGTACGCAATACGTGGGCTAAGTTTGGTATACAGAAGGTAATGATGAATGCAAAGGGGTTCTTTTTCTTTATGTTTAACTCGAAGAAAGGTGTTAATGATGTTTTTGAAAACGGTCCTTGGTTAATTAGAAATGTACCTATTATTCTTAAACCATGGACATTGAACACCAAATTGCTTAAAGAGGATTTGACCAACATTCCGGTGTGGGTTAAATTCCATGATGTTCATCTTGCTATGTTTTCTGATAATGGTCTTAGTCTTCTTGCCACATTGATTGGTACGCCCAAAAGGTTAGATGCTTATACCAGCCAAATGTGCAAGGAATCATGGGACCGTAGTAGTTTTGCTAGATGCATGATTGAAGTGAAGTCAGATCAGGTGCTTCGGGATATCCTCACTGTTGAGATACCTTTACTTGATGGTTCGGGTTCGACTACTGAGAAGATACGGGTTGAATACGAGTGGAAACCACCACGTTGTGATAAGTGTAAGATCTTTGGTCATAATCTGATTGATTGTCCTAAAGTTGTTCTACCTTCAGTTCAGCCTACTAAGCCTGTTAATGATGGTTTCAAGACGGTCAATAACAAGAAGAAAGGAAAGCAAGGTGGTTCTACAACTACGGGTCAAGGAGGGTTTACTAAACCTGTTGTAGGAAAGCAATTTCAGTATCAACCCAAAAAGACTCCTCCTGAACCTAAGAAAGTGGATGGCACTAAGAAGAAGACTTCGGATGTGGCTAGTTCGAGTGGAACGAAGATTTCTACATCTAACCAGTTTGATGCTCTTAATATGGATGATACGGATGCTTTTGGTATTCCTACTAATGACACCAACAAGGATGTGGATTCTGGTCGTACAATGGAAGTTAATGCGGATGAGTCTACTAAGACATGTAATGCATCACAAGAACCCCTTGTGAGTGATTTGAAAGAGAAGGAGTCGGTTGTGGCTCCTAAAATTAGTGATTCTTCTACTACGCCCATCTCTTCTACTAAGAGGGTTAACCCTTTTCCTAAGGTGGGAGAGATCGTGGTTTCTGATTCTGAAGATGAGGTGGTTCTTAACACATTTGATGATTCTGCTAATCTATTCGGTGGTGGACAAGAGTATGAAGAAGATTATGATGACTATGACTACGATGACTATGCAAAGCAGGTTTATGATCTTCCAGGGAATATGGATGCTTTTAATGCCATGTACGGCACAAAGCTTCAAGGTCTTAGGAAGTAGTCTTATTTTGATATGTCTTATGTTATCATTTGAGTAGTGGTTTGTTTTCTTGTCTAGAAATAGAAAGTATCTTGTTATGTAAGCTTTTCGCCTATGTAACGGGCTGAGATATGGGATTCACCCATATCCATTGTACTTAAATGCTTTTTGGAGTAATATATTTACCGGGTCGTTGACCTTTTACCCAAAAAAACCTAATAGTCAAACTAATAGTCAACGAATGTGTATTATGGTTATAGAAGATATGATGCATAAACTTAAGGGACTTAAATTGTTAAGTGTTAAATATGTTATATAGTAGAGATGTGGCCAAAGTAGAAAGAAAAGGGCTTGAGGGACCAAAGTTGCCATCTGGGCAAACTTACAACTAATCCTAGAAAAACCCAGGACCTTCTAAACACTTCTTCATTTTGTCCTGGTGTGTTATATGTGTCGATATAGAGAGGAAGAAAAAGGAGGGAAAAAGCATAAATGATCACTAGTGCTTTATGTTGATGAATTGAGGGTGTTTGTGCAAGAATAGAGGCCATAACAATGATCTTCTACAAGTAAGTAACTTTTGTTGTGTTGAATTGAAGAATTGAAAAACTAGGGTTTATGTAATTAATTTGGGGGTAATGGGTACATAGTGGTTTCAAGATAACTAATGGGTTATAGTAATTATGAGATAAGTTTATATGGGTTTAGTTAGTATTTTTAAAGGATGTTTGGTGTGTGTTATTTCACACACCTTTATTTGACCAAATTGAGACCGAATACGACCAAAAACCGACCAAATATGCCAAATATATGTTGTTTTTGTGTTTTTGAATGTGCAGGTACAAATATTGTGCAAAAGGACAAAAATCATGAGAAAACGACAAAACGAGCACGAGAATTGGAAAAAGGATCAAAAGCCGAGGCCGGGGAAGTAATTTTCAAGAAAAGATCATATTTGAGCTCAAAGTGTCTAAATCAACCTTGAAGAATCATAGGTTGTCAACTTTAGCCCTTGGAATCATTTTGAAGAGATGGCAAGAATGGTCCTTGGAAATCCAGAAATTACAACTTAAGTCCTTCTCAACCTAAGCTAAAATTATTACTTAACCTAAACTTTATTTAAACTAATCCAAATATAATCCAACCCAATCCTATTTAAAATAAATCTACAACCCTAGGCCCATTCCCTTATTATTTAACCCGAGCCCAACCCACACAAACACAAAACCCACGGTCAAATAATAACCATAACCAAACACACCCCTTCCCTCCCATTTTACTCTTACCACTGTTCACCCCCATTCCCCGTTTTACCCTGCTCCTCCCTTTTCACCCAAAGATTCTAGTACGAGGTGAGGTTTCTATAAGGATAAAGCTGACAAGGACAGTGTATGACAGAAATGGAATGACAGGTGGACAAACCAAGCTCAATGATTGGCCAAGACACCTCATTATTTGATCCAAAGGCTGCAAATTGATGATTGGTATCCAAGGATTGATCAAGGGTCGATATTAGAATATCCTGAAGCTTCCAAACCCTAGCTCAGCTGGCCTATAAAAGGACCTCCTCACCCACGGATTGAAGCTGTTAGGAGTAGGGGTAGCTTTTAGGGTAATGGTAGTTCAATTTAGCTTATTGTTAGAATCTTAGCTTATGTCCTGTATTTACTTTTCAAATATTGTAATCCAGTTTTAACTTTTATAAAAGTTCAGTTCACTTTCAAATCTCTTGTCCAAATTTTACTCTAATGCTTTAAAATTCGTTCTCTTATGGTTGAAAATTTGTTTTAAGCTTTTACTTTTGTCTCTTAAGCTCTTATAAATTTCCTAATAGCCTTTTGTGAGTTTTAATAATGTTTAATTCTAATCTAAATAATCTTAATTTCAAAAGTAAAAAATAGTCAAACCTTAAAGTCAACATAAGCATTTGAGGTTAATCAGCTGTTACAGAAGGTGTAATGGGTTAAAGTGGTTTGAGTAGCTAGTAAGGAAGCTATAATGAGATTCACCTTCTTGTCTGAGGTAAGATTATTGAATTCTCATCTTAAATTTTCCATGTTAGCCTAAAACTGCTTCTGCCTATTGCTTATTGTTTAGTGATCTTTAGTTCTTGATCATTGCTTCTTAGGTGATATTGTAGCTGGTTTGTAGTCTGGTTTTCCTTATCATAGCTTAAAATGAACTTGTTTAGTCTTAAGTAAAGTCAGTTTCTTCATAAGGGACTGTTTGGCACTAGTAGGATTTTGAAGTTTTAGTTATTTTTATTTTATAAATCAATTTTTAGTAGCTGTAATTCAGTATATTTAGTAATGTCTTTAATCAGTTTCAGCATTTTTTATAGTTACTTAGGTTTTGTAGTGATTCACCTAAATTCATGCTTTGAGTCTTAGTTGCACAGCTCATTTTAGGATACATATATTAAGGTGTTTTTGTTTGTAGTTTTTGCCCCGTATAGTGCATTTAAATGTTTTCTATATTCTGGTTCAAAGGATTGTAGGCACTTGACTATTCTCGCCATTTCTACCTTATGCATCAGTTGCCGTAACAATGCTTAAATTAGCCTCTGCACCAGTTAGTTTTTAGAATTTAGATACATAATAAGTAGTTTTAAGTCTTACTTAGTTGCTTATCTTTAGATCTTAACAACTTTTAAGCATTTACATTTTGTTTTCCTAGCTTAATTTCGACCCATTTCAACCCATTACCATCACTGCATTCAGCAGCTAATAGTCCCTTTTAGCCTTATCTGTCAGTTTTCTTTAGGCTTTTTCTGAGCTGAATCTTGTTCAAAAATATCCAATATTGCTTTTATAGGTAGTTTAATAGCTATAGTTTATCTTTTTAGGCTTATTTCAGTATTAGCTTTAGGATAGTATAGCTTTTTTTGAGCTTAAACTAGCCCCTTACCTGTTCTAGTTATAGCAGCCTTATACCTTTATATGCTCTATTAGTGTTTTTTTAGGCTTATTTAACTGCTTATTTCTGTTCCCTTTGCTTATTTTAGGTATCCCCTAGTTTACTTTTAGCCTTAATTCCCCATTAGTTCAGCTTATGTAGCTTATAGTAGCTTTTTGGAATCCTTTTAAATCCTTTTATAAGTTTTTTAGCCTACTGCTACTTATTTCCTTATAAAACTGCTTATAAATTGCTTTTCAATAAAAGTTTTAGTTTTCAAAAATGTTAATCTTCATGTGTTTAATCAGTTTTTATAATAAAATTTGAAAAATAAAAAGTTTTTGCAAAAATGAGTATCCAGGGATTCGAACCGTGGACCTCACCACACACTACACCTTTGTACACATACTCTAAACCGTTTGCCCTTGGGTCTTTCGCATTACTTGTTTGCAAAATTAATTAGTTAACTAGTTTTTTTATTTAAGCTTATAAAAGCTGTTAAGCTTATAACACCTTATCCTTAATAATTTTTTGTCCAATTTTATTTTTACCACTTTTCTTATAGATTAAAGCATTTGTCAAGAAAAATGTCAGATTTATTTCTTTTTCTTTATTATTATTAATCATTTTATTTCACTATTTTAGTTTTTTAAATCATATTAATTAAATAAAAAGACATAAAAATATTTTTCTTTTTCTAAAATTATCTTTTTACATTTAGAATCTTTGAAAATTGTTTTTATGTCCGTAGGATTAGTAGAGCTTAGATTTCACTTTTTATTTTGCGTTACTACGTTTATCTTAACTATAACTTGCGTTTTTAGTTTAAATTTATGTTTTAGGTATCCCTATGCCCCATTACTTGTTTCCTTAGCTTTATTGTTTGTTTTTATTCGTTACTTCAATATCATTAGTGTAGAACTCCATATTCCCCATTATTTTCCTATTCACTGCACGTTTTCACGATCACGAACCGACAAACTCAATTCAACCTTCGTTGGGACTACGACCCGGGAAATACTTTCACGAGTATTTCTTTGGAAAAATATACTTAACCTCTAAATTACATCAATGTTCATCATAGGATCAAAGTATGATCATATGATGACTAAGTATGTTTTAAGGGTATGTTAGTTGTTATAGTTATTTGGTTATGTGTTATTAAGTGTTTATAAATGATGATTATGAACTAGGAAGATGATGGTGACGATGGTGATTATAATGATGAATATGATGATGATGATGATGATGATGATGGTGATATTGATTAGTAGCTTAGCTTGGAGCTAAGGTAAGTAACTTGGTTACTATGTGCTTAATATTGAAGTTGTTATAGTATGTTGTTATGAATGCTTGTGTTAAGTATGGTTAGATGTTTAGATGGTGTGTATAGCCTAAAGACTTGATTATTGGATTGTTATAGAGCTAGTCATTGGACTAGGAAAGCATTAAGGTACGTTTTGATGCCTTTTGTGATTATATGTGTGATAGTTGTGTGTTATAGTTATGTGTTATAGTGATGGATTCATGTTGCATATGTGATGATGGAAGTATTAACCACGTAATAGCCAATTACTTACTAAGCGTTATCACTTACCGTTATAGTTGACCATGTTTTGTAGGTCTTGGTGAAGAGGTAATGTTATGGCTTGGATTATGGATTGGTTATGCGAAAGTAGAAGGTTTGATATATGTTAGGAGCTTAGTATAGAATACCGAGCTCAAGTCCACGTTGTGCCCCCGTGAATCTTTTATTGGTTGTAAATGTGTCGTCATGTATCAAAGTTCATGTCACGGTCGTTATAGTACTTGGTTTGCAATGGTATGTTATAGTCATTGGTAAAAGAAGTGGAATGTATGTTTATGGTTATAGTAAAAGGGGTGTTTGGTTCAAGGTGTATTTTCACCCATTTTGGGTTCAAACGGGTCAAACGGTTATGGGAATGATGTCTTATGTTATATTAATGTATTCTGGAAGTTTTGGTTAAGTGTCGAGTTATAGAAGTTGGTTTTTCCGGATTTAGAGCATAATATAGTTTAGTGTAAAATTTGCTGCAGGTACCATATGACCATATGAGATATTTCATATGGTCATATGCCTGAGTCAGTGACTTGAAAAGTTCTGAGGTGACCATACGGCCATATGAAATATTTCATATGGTCATACGTTACGCTCGATTTTTCAGATTTCATCAATTTTCGGAAAATCATATCTTTTAAACCGTAAGTCGTTACGAGTCCCGCCACCCGGCGGTTCGAAGGTAATTGAGTCTAGTTTCATTTAAAAATAGTCTCAAGGTCTGAATGTTTATATAATTTTGTAAATGGTCAAAAGAGTAACAGAATATCCGTAAAAGTTAAGTGTTTCCGCACAAAAAGTTTTAATTTTTGGTTAAAGCGGGCACGGGGTGTAACATTTTGTCCGTTTTCATACAAAAGAATGATTTATGAATTTTGAAATTTTATCTTTAGTTACAAAATAATCCTTTTGAGTTTTGAGGATGTTTCATGAAAGGTAATTACTATCTGTGGGTGTTTTATGATTTTATCTACAATTTGAGTGGGGAGTCTTTTGAGCAGTGACGGAGCTTGACCGTCTTGATTGGGGGGGGGGCAAAAAATTTCGAGAAAAAAATGTAAGATTCTAACATTAAAGATTATCCTTATCATATGCTTATGTGGCAAGTATTGAATGGGTAAGGAAAGATTTTTTTTCCAGTGATCTTATGTACCCGGAAGATAACAAATATAAGATATAAAACATTCAAACTACTCCATAGTAAACTATCATAAATTCATAACTGATTAGCTAGAGCTACCAATTGATAACCATTTTCTTAAGATCATAAAAGCTTAATACACCAAAGTTTATTATGAAATACTGGTAAACTAACTTCTACTAAAAAAAGAAATAAATACTTAGAAGAAGTCAACACATATCTTTGCAAGTTATCTTTGGTTTTAAAAATTGTCTACCCACGTCTTTTTTTACCACAATTTTAGGAAGCCATAACAAAAAAATACTGCTTAATTCCCTACTTCTATGAAAATAGCTAATTGTGACCAAAATTCTAGGGGGGCCAGTACCCCTTCCTGCTCCTATTATCCTCCGTCATTGTTTTTGAGGATATCATATGAAAAGTAATTACTATTTGAGAGGGTTTTACGATGTTATCTATATTTTTAGGGGGTGTTTTTTGAAAATTAAACATAACGAAATAGTATTTTTCTAATGAATAAAAACCTGTTCCGTTATATTTTTGCCAGATGTATATTAGTTAAATTAAATGTTAATGTTAATTAATATTAGAAAGAATTAACAACTAAGTTCAAATATTATCTATATATTCTATAGAGCATTTGATACGCTGTCGTTTTGAAAAAAAAAACCTAATAAATCAAGGCCTAAAAACAAGTAGCCTACTTGGCCCAAAACGAAGAAAAAAAATTATAAAACACACCCTGAACTTCTGACTGTTGATTACTTTTTTATACAACAAATTTTATTTATCAAGTATCTAACAGATATCTCTCAATTTCTTGAATAAAAAATACTGGCAAAAAGGTTTCTCGATAACACACAAAGAATATTGATATGCTTTTAACATACGTATGATTTTATAAAAGTCAAGATCAGGTGCGGATTTTTATAATTCGTGCAGATGTGCGGACAGATTTGGGCCGCCCATTCCAGATTTGATCTTGACTTTTTGAGATCTGACGCTAACATCACAGTACCAATTGACCATTAAAATGATTTTTTTTTTAATTTTTTTTCCTTTTGAGGGATCCTTACTATTGTTGGCTTCTTTACTTTTTTAATCTTTTCAGATTTTTCTGAGCACTTTTTTTTGTTTTTGATTATGAGTTCTACCGTGTTATTAACGATATTATGAGTCCTACCGGGATATTAACGATATTTTACTTAAAAAGTTACTTTGATATTAGTAAAAAACTTAATATCACTGTTTTTTTTTATTACGATATTAAGAAAAGTTACGTTGATATTTAAAAATTTTAATTTTAATATTAAGAAAGCATGATAATTACGTACGGTGATATTAACAATTTTATTAAAAAAAAAAGTTATTGTGATTATAAGACTAACAATGATATTATAAGACATACAGTGATATTAAGTTTTTATACATGTACAAACAACAGTGATATAAAAAAGAAACGGTTATATTAGTAAAAAACTTAATATCATCATTAATANAAAAATCTGAAAAAATTTCTGAAGATAGTATAAGTAAAATAAATAAGAATCGCTGAAAAAAATTACAAAAAAAATGTTTTACATGTAAAAATGTACTGTGATATTAACGATTTTATTAAAAAATACGGGATATTTACGATATTGTCACTCCGTCTTTTTCAAATGGTTGACTAGATGGATGGCTGGGTTTTGTACGTACATCCACACTAAAATCCAAAAACGTACATGATCCCTTTCCTATATATATATATATATATATATATATATATATATATATATATATATATATATATATATATATATATATATATATATATATATATATATATATATATATATATAATTTAAGTAAATTAACTTTCAAAATGCACTATTAACCTATCTAATACTTTAAAAGTTATCCTAAAGTTTTTTAAAACTACAAGGGGCAATTACGTAAAACTCTATAAAAGTTTATATATAATTCTCTTTTATATACGACAAAGTTTATTTACCAAATATTTGACATATATCTAACAATTTCGTTAAGAAAAAATATATGGCCAGAAAGACCTCCGCATTACAAACAAAACGAATCCAATATTGATACTTTTGACATACGTGCGATTTTATAAAAAATGTTGAAGTTTAGCATATAATTTTTTTAGAAAATATTGTTACTGCTTACCATTTCAAAAGATTTGATAGGAAGAGGATGCGAACAAATGTAAAGTATTATTATCTGTCTTTGAGAAAATGCAGAAGCGCAAATACATGAGCCCAAATAAAAATAAAGGATAACTCATACAGTCATACAACATACAAAAGCCCGAAGCACAAAAAAAATTCCGCTATGAGTTTTCCACAACGACACAGATAAAAAGATGACACACATGCCCTCAGTGGCGGCGACGAGGGTGTGCAAGTGGTGCGGTCGCACAGGGCCCCACAATCTAAGGGGTCTCACTTTGTGTACTTATGCTATATAGCCGATTGCCTCCTTTTTGTAAATCTCATTACTTAAATACAACTCATCTTGCCACAATAAATAAAACGTCATTAAGGGGCCTCATTATAAAAAACTATTATAAATGAACACATTTTATGCAAACCTTCATGTTTTTTTAGTTTTGATGGGGCCTCTTTTTAATTTTCGCTCGAGCCTCCAAATTCTTTTGCCAGCCTGGTGCCCCCGCAGTAACGCGCAGACGCACTCCGACTCGTTTGTGATACATACTGTATATGATTTTTATTTTTTGTTTTTAAGTAAATGCCACTATAAGATTGTTGAAAGCGATGCAGCATACTCGTATTGAGGCAAGAACAATGATTCAAAAGTTAAAGAAGAAGTTAAAGTTAAGAGACTATAAGTTTATTGAAAAATACTTGTATGTTGGATAACTTGGATCCACAGAGATCCTCACGTGATTGGTGATTTGGTGTAGTGATTAAATTCCTACAGAAACGAACATGTTGCCTCAATTCTCTTCCTCTTTTTATTCTCCTATGTATTCTTTTCACTTTTAATCCCAATAAGCATAAAACAAAAAGATGCAAATTTAAAGCAAGGGGTATGGCGGCGCATACCCCCGCCACTTCCAACGCACACCAAGTGATGCCGTCATTCGTTCGTCACCACACCTCGTTGCACCACGATATTGTATTTCGCCACTAAAGTGGCGTTAAAAAAGACAAAAGAATAATAATAATAATCGTTTATGTATTTAGCTCTTGTGATTTGTGAGAAGAAGGTGTTTCTTGCAATTGAGTGATTGGTGATATAAGGAAGGAGATTTATGGTTGAGATGTTTTGGAGAAATAAGGTGGGGTGACAGTTATGAAGTAAATTTAGGGTTTAATGTGTTTTAGAGTCTTATTTATACCCTAAAAATTAGGGTAAGGTTATGTTAAAGCGGGCTAGCAGCTTTGATTTCAAATTGGCCAAGAGTATCTGAATTTTATTGTTTTTTTTTTTAAGTTTCGTATGTTTTTTTTTCGTACATTTTTTTTAAGTTTCCTATTATTTGAATTAATGAAATTTAGTTTGTTTTAAAAAATAGAAAACAAAATATGGGTAGGTGGAACCAAAATGGAGGAAAGTGGCATGCCACTAGTGTTAGTGTAAAACCCGAATTTCTGAAACATATAAAATAACCTAACTATCCCCTCTAATTTAAAACTTTGAAAAGACATATGATAATGCCAGACATTACATCACGATATAACCAAAGTAATTAAATCTTGAATATTCGAACACTAAACGTTTATATGACAATAAAACTTATGATAAAATTTAATTAACGTTATAGTATATAAACTATATCACACGTTTGAAGAGTATTTATGGACCGATTTATTAATTATTTGTGTACAAACGAATGAGACTAGCAAACGCATTTAAGTTCGAGATAAGCCTTAACTAATTTGGTCTTCCATATCAACTCCTCAATTCACAATTTCACTTCCTAAAATAATCCTCCTAATCAGTTTAATAAACCGATTACCACACCCTATGTTTGGTAGGAAGGAATGGAAAACAAAGAAACGGAATGAGGTGTCTTTCTCTTGTTTGTTGGCACATGAGAAATGAAATGGAGAATAAATATCCATTCTCATTCCGCTGTTTCTATTCTCGAAAAAAAGTGAAGAAAGCAAAAGAATGGGCAAATTATACATGAGCTAATTCTACATGGAAAGGGAGACAGGAATCACAAAAAAAAAATACGGGGGCATGAAGTATAAATTAAAATGACATGTGCATCTCACATGCTACCACAATTAAAAACAAATCATCAACCCTAGCCCCCATTTTCTCTCTAATCTCTACGTCATTGGTTTTTACATGTTTACGTGTTTTTCAAATCCTTAATTTGACGACATAAACATCATAAAAGTTGATTTCGAAAATACAATAACCATTATCATATAACATTTGATTTTGTTAAATGATAAGTTTGAATGTTTGATGTTCCTGACTTGTTCTTGTTTGAATTTGTGAAATCCCAGTTTACATGTATAATTAAAAAATTTATGCTGGCATATTCTTTTATCAAATCAACAAATGTATATAATGGTAGAGTATATTTAATATCACTGGACCCAACTGTTAATTTATGAATCTCAAAAGTTGATCATGATTTGAACATTTTGCTGCTTATATCTTGTTTATTATGTAGATGCATATAATGTTTGTTTTGAAGCATGACTAAATATGTTCTAGTTTGTACAGGGAGAACTGGGAACCAAAAGAGCAAAAAAGATACTAAATTTATAACGTCATAAAAAATAAAAATAAAAAACAAGAACGAAATCAAGCATTACTCAAAATCAAAGTGACCATGCTATAAAATTACATTAGCATACACGAGAATTCTTTTTCTCATTGATTCTTTGATTGTACCAAACAGGAAAATTACTTTTCATTCTTCATCTTCATTCTCTTTCTTGGTCATTCCATTCTTTATTGTAATTCCATTCTCGATGATTCACTCGTACCAAACATCCTTAGACTACAATACAATATACGGCTGCTGGTACTATTCTTTGTTCTCTTTTTTTCGTTCGAATCAAGATGGTGCAAGGGAGGGTGTGCTGTTGTAAACATGGTCGACCTTGCTGTTTCAAAGGGTGGTTTAGACGTGGGTGATCGTGTGTGGCGGTGATTGTTGTTTTTCCTGTTCGAAAAAGGGGTGGACGTGGGTCATATTTTCTGTTCGAGGAGTGAAAATCGCTTTGGGATCTCGGCTGGTGTGAAACTCGGTATTCGATCGTGTGTCGTATTGGTTCTTCTTGTTTACACGCTACGAGGGTAACCATTTCCACCTTGTTCAATACCGTCTCTTATTGTTTTCTTGTTTCGAACGTGTTATTGTCTCTTGATCGACTATGAATCACATGTTTACTAAATCGAATATAGACCTCACATAAGATCATGAAATATCAACACATAAAATAACGAAACCAAGATTTGTATAAATCGACTAAATCTGCATGTGTTGATGCATGATGTTTTGGCTTAAACTTAATTCACAATCTGCTACACAAATCGAATGGTATTAAAAGAACTAACAAACAGGATTTCGAAACATGTTGAGGTCGTATGGTTTTGAACATAAAAGAGGGTCACGACATGTTTATTTGACCCTTAAATCTACATGTATTTTACTAATTTGATGCGTGCTAGTTCGGCTTAAACCTGGTACAATCTGTCACATATCATCGAATAGAAAAGGGTCGAGTCGTTTTCGGAATGCAACAAATTGATGGTATTGTATTTGTACGCCTGCATGATATTAACAGAAAATGGTAAGCATGCATGGTCTTCGAATCGTTTTCGAGTATAATCTGTTCCTTTTGTCTTCCTATTCTATTACAAAAATCTAATTTAGCATATTTAACCTTAGTCTTGATGATATTCATACTTTAGACCCTAAACTTCATAATAATTATATTTTAACCATAAACTATCATAATTGGCATAATTGAAACCTAATCTATTAATAATGTTCATTTTATTGTAAAAGTAATGAACAAGAGTAAAGAGAAGAGAGAATTATTATTGAATCAATCCATGAGGTTACAAGCAGGATGTATATATAAGGCTAATAGTCTAAACCCTAACTTGTTCCTAAAGAATAGGATGAATAGACATAACCCATAGGCCCATATATAATTTATAATACTCCTCCTTGGATATTCATCGTTCATTACACGCCATAAACTGCCTCATTAAAAACCTTATCAAGAAAAACCCAATGGGATAAAAACTTGATGAAGGAAAAGAGTGCAGTACGCATAATGCTCCTCCTCAAATTAATGCATATCTTTTAAGCGTCGAAGACCAATCTTACGAACCAGTAGCTCAAAAACTCTTGTTGGCAAAGACTTTGTGAATAAATCTGCCAAATTGTCACTTGATCGAACTTGACGAACATCAATAACTCCATCCTTTTGTAGATCATATGTAAAGAAAAATTTCGGAGAAATGTGTTTTGTTTTGTCACCTTTGATATACCCTTCCTTGATTTGAGCTATACATGCCGCGTTGTCTTCACATAACATGGTTGGATTTCCTTTAATAGACTCGAGCCCACATTCTTCTTGGATGTTTTGAATCATTGATCTTAACCAAACGCACTCTCGACCAGCTTCATAAAGTGCAATAAGTTCAGCATGATTTGATGATGTTGCAGTTAAAGATTGCTTTGTCGACCTCCAAGAAATTGCAGTGTCTCCATATGTGAAAATATACCCTGTTTGGGATCGTGCCTTATGTGGATCAGACAAGTAACCAGCATCAGCATATCCAACCAACTTTGATTTCGAATTCTTTTGGTAAAATAATCCCATATCACGGGTACCACAAAGATAACGGAATACGTGTTTAATTCCATTCCAATGTCGGCGTGTTGGTTCGGAACTATATCTTGCTAGTAAGTTTACTGAGAATGCAATATCTGGACGTGTATTACTAGCAAGGTACATCAAAGCCCCTATCGCACTTAGATATGGTATTTCAGGACCAAGAATGTCCTCATCATGTTCTTTGGGGCGGAACGGATCAAGTTCCCGGTCAAGTGAACGACCGACCATTGGTGAGCTTAGTGGATGAGCTTTATCCATATTGAATCTTTTCAATATCTTTTCCGTATAGTTTGATTGATGGACAAATATTCCACTTGACAAATGCTCAATTTGCAAGCCCAGACAAAACTTGGTTATACCAAGATCTTTCATTTCAAATTCATTCTTTAACAAATTTGCAGTATGTTCAATTTCATCAATATTTCCGATGATATTTAAATCATCAACATACACTGCAATGATTGTGAAACCCCCCTTTGATCTTTTGATAAAAACACACGGACTTATTTGATTACTTTTGTATCCTTCTTTTGAAAGATATTCACTCAGGCGATTATACCACATTCGTCCTGATTGTTTTAGACCGTATAAAGATCTTTTCAATTTAATTGAAAACATTTCACGGGGCTTAGATTTACAAGCTTCCGGCATTTTCAATCCTTCGGGGATTTTCATGTAAATGTCACTATCAAGTGATCCGTACAAGTAAGCTGTGACAACATCCATAAGGCGCATTTGAAGCCTTTCAACATTTGCAAGACTAATTAAAAATCTGAGAGTCGTTGCATCCACAACAGGTGAATATGTTTCTTCATAATCTACCCCGGGTATTTGTGAGAAACCTTGTGCTACAAGTCGTGCTTTGTATCTCACAATTTCATTTTTCTCGTTTCTTTTTATAGCAAATACCCATTTATAGCCTACCGGCTTCACATTATCTGGGGTTAATGTCACAGGGCCAAATACTTGGCGCTTTTCAAGTGAATCTAGTTCAGCTTGTATGGCATCTTGCCATTTTGGCCAATCTTTTCTTTGTCGACATTCTCTAATAGATTTTGGCACAGAAACTTCATCATTTATTATTTCACTTGCTATAGCATATGCAAAAATTTCATCAACACATGTTTCATTACGATTCCATGTTGTACCATTTTGTACAAAGTTTATTGAGATCTCATATTCATTTGGTACATGGCTATTCTCAAGAGATTTTTCCACATTTTCTGTGTTATTATTAATCTCTTCTGGGATTTTATTGATAACAACTTCTTGGACTTTGCCAGTTGTATTCTGCTCTTTCCTTTTTCTTGGATTTGTATCCTTAGAACCCATTGGTCTTCCACGCTTTCTGCGTACATTTGACTCATTCAGAGTTTCAGGAATATCAATTCGAGAAGGCGCATTTAAAGCTGGAATATATGATTTTGTAACTCTTTTTGTATCTGTAAATGCATCAGGCAATTCATTTGCTATTCTTTGCAAGTGAATGAGCTTTTGAACCTCCAATTCACATTGACCACTCCGAGGGTCAAGAAAAGATATTTGTGATGCATTCCAAGTTACATCTTGTTTGTCCAACTTTTTATTTTCTCCTCCTAAGATTGGGAACATTGTTTCATCAAACTGGCAATCAGCAAAACGTGCTGTAAAAACATCTCCAGTTAATGGTTCCAAGTATTTTATGATTGATGGAGAATTAAAACCAACATAAATTCCCAATCTTCTTTGAGGTCCCATCTTTGTTCGTTGTGGTGGTGCTATTGGGACATAGACACCACAACCAAATACTTTTAGATGAGACAAACTTGGTTCTCTTCCAGAAACCAGTTGGAGAGGAGAATACTTATGAGATGCGCTTGGTCTTAATCTAATAAGAGCAGCAGCATGTAAGATAGCATGTCCCCATGCAGAGGATGGCAATTTTGATTTCATAAGTAGTGGTCTAGCAATAAGTTGTAATCTTTTTATTAAAGATTCAGCTAGACCATTTTGTGTATGCACATGTGCTACAGGATGCTCAACCACAATCCCGATTGACATACAAAAATCATTAAATGATTGAGATGTAAATTCTCCTGCATTATCAAGTCTGATCTTTTTGATTTGATAATCTGGGAAATGTGCTCTTAATTGAATTATTTGGGCTAATAGCCTCGCAAAAGCAACATTTCTTGATGCTAACAGACAGACATGGGACCATCGGGATGATGCATCAATTAATACCATAAAGTATCGAAATGGTCCACACGGAGGAGTAATTGGCCCACAAATGTCTCCTTGAATTCTTTCTAGAAACAAAGGAGATTCTTTTTCAAGTTTATTGATTGAGGGCCTAGTTATCATTTTTCCAAGAGAGCATGCTCCACATGATAATTCTTTTGATAATAGGATCTTGAGATCCTTTAGTGGATGCCCATTTGAGCTCTCAATTATTCTCCTCATCATAATATCACCCGGATGACCCAATCGATCATGCCAAAGGGTAAATATTTTGGGATCTATACCCTTTCGGGTAGAAACCATATTTATTTCTGTCTGATTGATGTATGTAAAATACAATCCAGAAGATAGACCTTTCATTCTTTCCATTATGGTCTTTTTTCCATTTTCAATGGATGTAATTTGGAGATACTCAACATTATTTTCATTCATGGTTTCAAGATGATAACCATTGCGTCTTATATCCTTAAAACTTAGTAGATTTCTCCTGGATCTACTAGAATATAACGCATCATTTATTATTAATTGTGTACCTTTAGGTAACACAATGCAGGCTTTGCCAGAGCCTTCAATCAAGTTGCTAGTACCACAAATTGTGTTGACATTTGCATTTGCTATATGAAATTCATAAAAGTATTTTCTGTTTTTCAAAATGGTATTTGTTGTTCCACTATCTACTAGACACTCGTCTTCACCGTTTTCCAAAATGCTTTTCATATCCTTGAACATAAAAATAAAATAAATAAATAAGCATTTCAAAGTAAAAGAAAACTTAAAAAAAAAAAATAAATACTTCATTAATTAAAATTCAATACATGAGTAACAATGCTAGAACAAACCTAGCTTATTCAACACAAAATTTAAACTTAAACACTTATTGCGGAAAAATAAAAATGCAACTAGATAGCTAGTTATTATTTCCATCATTGGAGAAAGAAGCAACAACGTCTTCGACATCATCAAAGAAATCTGAGGAGTCGAAGCGCACATTGGGATTTGGCTCATTATCATTGAAACTATCAAAGAAGTTTGTTTCATCATTGAAATTATCAATGAAGTTTGTTTCAATGTCTTTTCCTTTCTTTTTGAGTGATGCTTGATAAAGATCAACAAAGTGTCTTGAGGTGCGACACTGTTTTGCCCAATGAGTGTTCATGCCACATCTGTGGCAAGCATTTCCAGAATGTTTAGGAGCTGGCTTTTGCATCTTTTTGCCTTTATCATCTTTTTTCTTGAAATCGTATGGCTTAGGATTATAACCATCACGATGCCAAACAATATTTCGACCACGTCCACGGCCACGACCACGACCTCGTTCATTTCCACGGTTATTACCATGTTCACGACCCCGACCCCTCACATTTGATGTTGCATGCACTTCAGGCAATGCAGTAGAACCAGTGGGGCGTGCTTGATGATTTTTCATCAAAAGCTCATTATTTTGTTCAGCAACAAGGAGAACAGATATTAGTTCGTGGTATTTTTTGAAGCCACGTTCTCGATATTGTTGCTGTAAGAGCATATTTGAAGCATGAAAAGTAGAGAAAGTTTTCTCTAGCATGTCTTCGTCAGTAATCTTTTCTCCGCACAATGTTAGTTTAGATGTGATGCTAAACATTGCGGAATTGTACTCGCTGACACTTTTAAAATCTTGCAACCTGAGGTGCATCCAGTCATAGCGAGCTTTAGGAAGGATTACTTGTTTTTGATGATCAAACCTTTCTTTTAAACTTTGCCATAACATTAACGGGTCTTTCACCGTTAGATATTCCTTTTTTAGGTCCTCATGAAGATGATGACGCAGGAATATCATGGCTTTGGCACGTGCTTGTGCAGAGGCCGTATTTCCAGTTTTGATCGTTTCTCCCAAATCTTTTGCAGTTAAATGGATCTCAGCATCAAGAGTCCAAGGGAGATAGTTTTTTCCAGATATGTCAAGAACAGCAAAATCGATATTCGAAAGCTTTGAGTTTGACATTTTTTTTTTAACTACATAAAAAGACAAATGCATTAGAAAATCATATAATAGATTACTCTCCTACTACTAGCACCCCTTTTTTTTCTTCATAGCAAGACTAAAGTTAATTACTAGAATAATACATATATATTTATATATATATACTATTCACGTCATGAAGTACAAAGTATATGCAATTGGAGCATTGACATTTTTTCAGTTTGATAATTAAGGAAATATTGAACAAAAGAGAACGTGTATACATAATTATAAAAGATATTTTGTACTCCATCTTGACGTGAATAATTACACTAGTTAAGAATGTAAGGAGTAAATAAAAAACATGTAACGATAGAACATTTAAAGTCATAACACGAGGTTATGATATTGATCTTTATAAAAAGACCATATTAGAACTTGAGGTTCTATTTTTTTCTTTTTTTTTTCAACATAGCATTAATAGATAAACATGAGAGAAAAAAAAAATGCAATTCTCTTTATGTAATTACTATAGAACATGAATTGTTCATGTAAATTACAATAGAGATCAATAACAAACTATAACATATTATTCATTATTGTTATGCGAAACAAGACAGAATATATAGTATCGATTACAATATATTCCATAGTGTTGCATAAAGCAAAAATATCCATCCGTAGCATATTGATTATGCCAGAATAGACAATTTTTGTTTGAACTTTGAAAGGTCATGCTAATTTATAAATCACATAAACTAAATAGTATAAGGTAACAATTGAAAAGGATATGTGTATTAGTATCAATTTTGCAATATGTTAATGAACAATAAGTAAATAAATGATTGAACAGTGAATACCAATAATATAAATAATGACTAGTAAGCAAATGAATAATATAACGTATGTGAAAGAGATATATGACACAATATTAATTAATCTCAATATTACTTGCGTTTGATTTTTATGTACAGATCAATAGTCTTGATTAAGTAATTCCAATATTAATAATAACGTGATAAAGACATACGACATCACAACACATTTAACAATATTTTAACAATATGAAAACAGAACTCCGAATGAAAAAAAAAATTCTTTTACCTCTTTTTGCTTAGAGCAAAGATCGTGCTGATAACGTATTGTAAAAGTAATGAACAAGAGTAAAGAGAAGAGAGAATTATTATTGAATCAATCCATGAGGTTACAAGCAGGATATATATATAAGGCTAATAGTCTAAACCCTAACTTGTTCCTAAAGAATAGGATGAATAGACATAACCCATAGGCCCATATATAATTTATAATAAAAACATGATTTTCTTGTTGATCTAATCCTTTTCAAAAGTTCTAAACTTTAAATGCTCCAAAATACTAACTTAAAAACTTTTTCCTTTAAAAAGTAAAAACTGAACTTGGTTGACAAATAGAAAAAAAGTTAAAATCATGGAGGGCGGTTAAAAAATAAAAAGTGTTTCCAAAGTGTTGGACCAAATCTTTAGTTCGTAACAAGGAAAAGATGTTGTCACAAGTGTAACCTTCTATTGACGTTCATTCTTATAAAACTCAAGGCCGGGCACATCCATTAACGTTTTGGAAATCTTATTAATCTCACAGGGTATCTTCCTCCTTTTTTCTTTTTTTTCTTTTTTTTTTCCGCTGTTGATACGGATTTGAGATTGCAATTGACTGTTAAGATGTCAACTTTAATTTATGCTGTATTCGACACGTATAGGTGATTTATGGTGTACCAAATTTATTGATTTGGATTTGAGATTTTAAATGCACCACCACCGAGTGACCTAGTGCTAAGGCACTTGAGTTTCTCTTAAGAGGTTAAGAGTTCAAACCTCACTAGGTACATATTTGGGAGTGGACAGGAAAGAAAGGGTCGGAAACGGTCACGGGATACCCCGACTAGGCTGCGTATGTCTGAGTTAAAAAAACTCTACCTCACGGGTAACCTGAATAGAGGAAACCTAATCCGTTTACCCGATTATTTGAGATTATAAGTGACCGTAAAAATGTTAACTTTATGCTGTATTAAAACAAATCGGTTAGGTGATCCATAGTGTTCGATTCTAATATGAAATTGTGGTTGACAATAAAAATCTGAAGTTTGTGTGTATTTTAATAGTTTAATGCTAATAAAAGATATTTGATGGACTAACAAAATCTGAAATTTTTGTCTATATGCTGATATGTATAGGTCCAAAGTGTTATGTGATTTATAGTGTTTTATGATGATATGAGTTTTGATGGACTTTAAAATCCAGACTTTTTGTGTATTTGAATACTTTCATACCGATGTGTATAGATCCCCAATGAATGTTTTGTTATGAAAATTTGCCAAGTATCGCGTGAAAGATTCGACTTAATTTAGAATGGAATATTATTGAGTATATACTAATTGTTGCCTACTTTGAAAATTTTCTTGGAAGTTACATATTCCACGTGATTTGATTTCTCTGTTTGGATCATTACAGATGCATATCGTGGCTAAGACACCCAAGGTCAGAAACATGGAAGGGATTCTACCTGCAGAGACATTTAACTTTGGGTACCCCTACAACCAGAATTTTAGATGGGATCCCACCCGCAAACCTTCTTATCCCGGACCATTCAAGATATTCGTCCGGAGAGTTGCCAACGGAAAGACTTTCTCTCTGTCAGTTGTAAGGCACAACACCATTTCCGAAGTGAAGCAAAAGATATCTAAACAGGAAGATCTTGTACCCTTTAGGCAAACGCTCTTTTTTACCGGAATGAAGCTCGATAACAGCAGTACCCTTGCCGACTACAACATCCATGGGAAGTCCACTCTTGATCTTTTCGTTGACCCTGCTGGTTGCTTCAATCTATTCGTCGAAACCATCTCTGGAAAGATATTCTCTGTGGATGTCCTTCGCTGCTACAGCATTGGCAGAGTGAAAGCCTTGATTCAGAGAAAGGAAGCTAGGTATTCCTTCACACAAGCAAACGCTAGCCTATGGCGGTGAGCAGCTTGATGACTGTCGTGCCCTTGCCTGCTACAGCGTCCAGAACAAGTGTTGGAAAATTTAGTGCACTTGAGGGATCAATTCACACCTGGTAATGGGTTTGGAGGTACGGAGTGTACACCCATTTGGTCACTGAATCCCCTGACTCAATAGTGGTTATGCATTGATACTGTTGATAAGCACTCTTCATTTTGAATAATTAAATTAATTAAGTGTTAAATATAGTCATTATAGTTAATTATATTAATTCGGAAAAGTTACTTAACTTGGAAACTTACTAGTTCGGGAAACATGCCTAAAATGGAAAGTTACTTAAAATGGTTACCTTACTTAAAGTGGAAACTTACTAAATATAGAAGGTTGCTATAATTGGAAAGTTACTAAAAATAGAAAGCATATTAAAATGAGTAACCTAATTCAAATGGACTTAAAGTAATACTCGGTAATTTATTCATATAGGTTCTGTAAAGCGGGAGTGATTCATCTTGTGGTCTTTCTTTTCCTGTTTTGCTTGCTTTGAATAAGGTAAAGATATTCTGACCTTAGCTCTTAAGGTTTCTCATGACTCTTCTGCATATCTGATTTGTTTAGCTTTGATTATCATGCTTATGATCTGAGCCTACTTATTATGGCTTTCTTATGTGATCTTTGCCTTATGCTCTATTTGAACCTTGACATTTGAACCTTTGATACATGAACCTTCGATATTTGAACCTTTGATATATGAACCTTTGCTATGAACTTTGAAACATTTGATATGATCCATTTGATATGAAACTTTGATATGATATGACATTTGAACCCTTCAGTTTGATACCCGAGCCAATTTGTTATACTAGTCATAAGGGTTCCATGTCCATGTCATTGATGCACCGGTGACATGACTCTAGGGTAGGAGAGTGATGACCTATCCCGTCCCATTATTTGATTTTGTTACGAAGATGAAGTATTTGGTCGTTTGGTGCGCATGGATGCATCCTAGATTTGTTATTTGTTTCGAGGGATTTATCATGATTATATACATATTTGGTGACTGATGGTGTGTGCGATACACGTCTTTCACCTTTTGGGAGCTGATCACTCCATTGGTTACTTGAGGACTCCCCTCCTATTATATTTGGTATTCCGAGGTCTCCCCTCCGAATACGATGGTTACTATGCTACAGGATATGATATGATATGATTTGTTTGGGCTCGGGTTTGATTACTGACTTTTCATACACTTTGATATTCGTTTGCTTATGCCTTCTGTATCCCCAATGTACATATTATATCCTTTGTTCCTTATCTATTACTTTGTTTGTATATATATTCTTTCACTGGGCTTTTTAAGCTCAGCCGCATTTCTTTTCCTGCGGCAAATTTTAGTAGGAAGTTGGAGTATGAGTGGAGAGTACTGTTGGACTTAGAAGACTACACTTTGATAGCTATTCTGGACTAGAGATGACTAGAAGGATTTGTATTTTCAGACTTAGAATTTATTTTGTTCTCATTTGTAACCTTGTATTTCAGTTTTCTTTTTTAACCCTTGAGATTCTTTTGTATTACTTAAGATGTATGCTTGTGTTTGCTTTGATATGTCACCATAATGTAGTACTTCTACCCTTATCGGGTTGGGGTGTTACAGTTAGTAAGTCAAAGTGTCAGAAAAATACAAAAAGAGTAGGTGTTTTTTCATTTATTGTTCAGATTTTGGCGACATTTCATGTAATCGTCTAAGTGGTTAGCCTTCGCCCACCAAATTCCCAAATATCCATACCCTTTTATTCCTTACCGTAAGGCTATAACCCTTTAAAACCCGCTTTAATATTGAATTCTAGGTGCTTACGCTAAAATGGTGGAACTTTAATCCTCTATCAATCTTATATTGTTTGTATGATTATGATAGGTCTTGTCACCGTTATTATTATTGTTTACCTTTCTTTTATCCTTTACGAGAGTGAGTGAATTATAAAGTATCTTGTAAGAAGTCTATTCATGCATGTTTTGAAAGGTTGGTAATTGGCCATGATGGAGTTAGGCTAGTGCTTCTAAATTGATTAAATTTGGTCTTGCGTTAAGATCCAAAAAATTAGTCCTAGAAGTGAAATGCTTAGGTTTGCTTGAGGACAAGCAAAGTTCAAGTGTATGGTGATTTGATGAGGCCTAGCATGCACTAATTTTTAAGGCATTTTATAATTTTTTTTATAACCGTTTTTCACTTTTTTCCTAGTTTACTTGCCAAAATGTTGATAAATGCAGGTTGTTGATGATTTTGGACAAGAAAGTGATGTTATGCTCGAAATCAGCCAAAAGACGGAAGAAATGAAAATTTCAAATTATGGACGTGAAGCCAGACGTCGTCTAGGTTCAACTAGACAGTCTCCTATAACAAGACACCCTCCAGACTTGGTCTGGCATAAAGGGACGCCCATTCCAGAGAACTTGTTATTTTGCACAAGAGACTAGATGCCGTCACAAGACGTCTAGACGCTATAACACCTGGAAAATTATGAGTGTGACATCATCCAAAGAAGATCAAGACACTTTCTGAGAAGACCCCTGACGCCCTCCGGACGCTGGTTTATGAACCGACCTAAACCCCTAATTGACATCTGACACCGTTTGGGTACTGCCTGACGATATCTGACCCCCAAAAATTATATATACAAGCCTAGGGTTTCATTATTTTCATGCAACATTCAGGAGTTAGGGTGTAGAGATGAATTTTCCAGCCAATGGAAATGTTTTTCATACTTTTTATTGCATTGTAACCAAGTGAAACATCATGTGATCATCCTATTACACATGTAAATCAATACAATCTTTTCTTTGATAAATCATGTCTTCTATTATCATGTCCACATTGTTTATTTGTGTGATCATCACTATTATGCTTGACTAAACTTGTTAGTAACTGCTTAGGATGCATGATGTTTAGATTAGGATGAATTTACAACCTGTGACACGTTAATTATTTTAAGTAATTGTGTTTTGCTGTTTAATTCATAACTATGTTGAATATATGATTTGTTTGCTTCAAGCATTATAGTCTTAGTC
Organism: Artemisia annua; assembly: GCA_014162995.1. Taxonomy (NCBI): domain Eukaryota; kingdom Viridiplantae; phylum Streptophyta; class Magnoliopsida; order Asterales; family Asteraceae; genus Artemisia; species Artemisia annua. Next base: position 30,782 of record LBNU01025070.1, on the reverse strand, counting down.
TTTGTAATCAATTTAGTATATGACACCTAGATCAAATCCATATCTAGGGAATTAAATCAATGTAAAACTTATAAATTTAATTAAGCAGATGTACCCAATTAGTCTAGATCCGTTTTAACTAGGTTTACATATTGGTCACTTAGTAAACATAAGCTAGTGTGCACTTGCACTAGTAATTGCGTGTCTAGGTTAGTTCTCGCTCTAGGATGCCCTCAATTGAACGCTCGAGATTTGGTTTATTTAAATTGGGAACTATGTGTAATGCATCTGTCACACCCTGAATTTACCTGATTGGCAGCGGAATTGAATACCTGGGTGTAATGTTCATGGCATCTCATACAAGGTTATATTGAACGACCTAAAGTGTCGTTTTGAAAATACAACGTTTAATCATTAAAAACATTCAGAGTGTACAAAATATAGGTCCCAAAATGATGTTTCAAGTTTACCAAAACAAGTTCCAACAAGATCAAACGTTTACATAAGTGCATGAAATAAAAGTGAGACGCGTCGACTCTCGCGACTCCAAGTAGGTCCAATGCATGTCAACAAGAGCAAGTTAATTACCTGAAAATACATTGCTAAAATGATCAACAATAATGTTGGTGAGTTCCATAGGTTTATAAAATGAAATGTTTTACGATAACCACAAGTATAATGCGCATGACAAAGTCACGTGAAAAATAGTACAATAACATTAAGCTCATGACCCCGAAGCTTGACTGCATGAAATATGTGCCCCTCCAGAGTGTTTTGCCAGGCACTCTAATGTATATGTAAAATGAAATGCATCCGCTTGACTGTTGGTATAACCAACATGGATGGAGGCGTCACCCTCAATAGATCTATCCACTCACCCTCGCTTAAACATAATTAACGGTCCATGATTGTATGGGGACTTAAATAAGGCAATGCGGTAACTTAAGCTATGTACAAGGAATTTGATACTTAGGCTCGTACGAAAATGGTGCAATGTATTCTCCCCCGTGGGATTTAAAAACAATATAAAAATGCATACGGGCTATGAAAACTCACCTGAAGTGATGGAACAATGAGTGTGAAACGGGTGTGGCAAACAAGGCGCGTTCACATGCCGCAACCTAACATGAATGGATATAATCTAATTTAGACTATATATAGTGATGTCATGAATGTAAGTGCATATGCTATCTATACCACTCGTATTATATTCAAAACATGTATAATCGTCGAAAATTATATTTTATGTTGTTGTGATAAGTCTTACAGTATATTACATGTATATATAGTGTAACGGTGTTCTATGATAGTTGTTTGGTGAAAACTTGTGAAAATATAACTTTTCGTCGTAAAATATAGTACTTGTAAATTTTCTGAAAACGGCTTAAGTAGCCTCGGAAAACTAGTTGTATATCAGTGAATATTGAGAGTTAGGAAACAAAACTAGTATTTCTGGAAAGTTTGGAACCATGTCTAAATATGTCCAGTAGTGAAGTTTTGCTCAATATGTCCAGATTTTAAGATAAATGGTCGAAAAGTATGGTGTTTGGGCTAAAACTGTCATTTCTGGGCGGTTTTTGTGAATGTTTGGATAGTCGTAGTTTACTTGTTTTAAGTTCAAATGACAAACGGCTTATTGATTTGAAAACTAGGCCAGGTGATCTAACTTTTGTTCCTTGGTGTTCCGACTCCAGAAATGAGTCTATTGACGGGAAATTGGCTCCAAACATGGGGGTTTATGGATTTTATGGTTTCTTTTGAAAATATTCCAAGTGTTTTGCTGTCAAAATTTTATGTGAATCAAGTATCTTCAAAAACCCATATCTAACTCGTTATAGGTCCGTTTCTTGCCTTCTTTATATCCACGGTTTCGTATAAACATTTACTAGTATATTTTTAGTAGCTCGGACCCTCTAGGTAATGTTAAACGCCTCATTTTGCCTGTCGAAAAACGTCCAACAGCAAGCACATTTTCAGAAAATTAGTTTTAGTCGTTAAACTTGGAAAAGTCATATCTCCTTCGTTATTAACTCGTTTTTATCCCCGTTTTCGGCCATAGTTTCGTCTTGGAAAGTATTTTCTAAATATTTGGTCCAAAATAACCCACAACCAACTGAGTTTACCACGTTTTCAAAATGGTGGCAGTAGGTATATATATTGTTTAAAAAATCGATTTTCCTAGTTAGTAACTTGTCCAAAAACCATACAAACAACAACCAATCATCCCATAACCTACCATACACCTTCTTAGGGTGTCATGGGTTCCTAAAAATCATCCACCAAGTCAATCTACCAAGGATTACCTATATCCATTTCTAGGGCTCATAGGTTATGAAAAATGTAAATAGAGTGGTATATACTAACACATGCATGTATACTTGTATAAAAAGTGTATGATTATTGTAAGAAATTGAATAAATTATAAAAATGAGTTTTGTATACTTACTAGAAAGATTAGTGAACTTATGGAGATGAAAACCTATAAAACCTTGGGTTTTTATTTCAAAACTCTAGAAAGGAGTACTAATGAAGCTTGAAAATTACTTGATCTTGAAAAATCAATGGATCTTGCTTGTGTTCTTGTTGTTGGCCATGAGGTAGAGCAAGAGAAAAAGAGAGAGTATTTATTTTTTTACTTGCTAGATCTATGTGTTTATTTGAGGTTATAAAATATAGTTTGGAAGGATTTTTGGTTAAAGGTACATTCAATTAATGAAGTTAGTAGTATTTTGTCAAAGTATAAGTGATTGGAAGGGGGGGGGGGGCTGCAAAAGAGATGGGAGGTGAAGAATTTGTAAGGATTTTGTAAGATATGTAAGTTATTAGGTTGGTTATTGTTAAATATTATTAGTTTTAGGGAATACCGGGTACCGAGTTTGCTAGAAATAAAATTTAACGGTACCAAATAGAATATAACGATGTTGTAAAAATTATAAAATTACATTCCTGATGAGAATCGGGTGTTAGATTAGTTGTCATGTTGAAATATCGAAAACCGACGGAAGTTTAATCGTATACCGGTAAATACGGTAAAATCCTCAAAACACCGGGTAAATTAATAATATAAATTTTATATTATTATAATGAGTATGAAAATATATTAGGATCATAGTCGGGAGTGTCGGACGTGTTAGTCACATTATTGATCGCGTGTTAGCGTTTATTTAAATATAAACTTACGTAAAACGTCAAATGTACGAAAAATGTTAATTTGAATAACCTACGAGTGGAATAGTATGCAAATGCTGATTATATGTAGACTATTTCTAGTCCGAATGAAGTGTCCCTACTAATGATGCATGAATTCGCCGCTAAACCAAACCTGGTTACGCGAATATGAATACCCGTAAACCCTGTTTACGATGAAATGAATGATGTGCATGAATAGTGCTTTGCCTTCCGGGAATGAATAGTGTCATATAAATAGTAAATTTTCTGAACGCTTCTCAGAATCTCAAATTGACTCCGAAAACGATGAATAGTAAAATGATGAATAGTGACCGATGAATAGTAATGATGAATAGTAACGGGTGAATAGTGAAATATCGAGGTTTGGGAAATGACCTGAAATTACGGGTTGTGACAGCATCAGTAGATTAGGCTAGGTCAACTTATCCATCCCTTGCCTTAAATCACCCATAGGAGTTGTCTCTTGATTAACCAAGTCTAGATCATCTCAACTTAAGATTAGTTCCTCGTGCTTGCATTAATTGAGTTGTTGTCAGTTTTGCCTGAACCCTAGGTGGATTATCCCTAAGTAGTTGCCCCTATCCCCCTACTTTTCATCTCTTTTATTTTATTGCATTTCATTTCATTTATGTTTTCGTTAGTAATCCAATCCAAAACCCCGAGACTTTTATTGCTTTCATAAAATTTAAAAATACTAAAAATAGCCCCACCCCGTAGGGCATCAGGAATCCACCTTCACCTCCTCCTAGCTGTTTCCCTAGATAGCGTACTTCCTCGGGGTATTTGCCTATACTTTGCTACATCGATTAGGTATTGTTTAGAGGTTGAAAGCTTGTCCTCGCATCACAAACCTATTTAACAATTTCATGTATGTACGGGGTTAAAATAATCATAAGGATATGTAAGTAGTTTTTATTTTACTTTGATATTTGGTTTGGTAGGATATAGTTTAAAATTGATTGAATAGTAACTAAGTTTAACTACGAACTAAGGGCGTCATCCTATAGTGGAATTATGAAAAGGTCTAAAAAATATTAAAATGTTTATGTTTCATTTCAACTATGATGGACACTCATTTCATTTCTATATGGCATGAAGAGATCATAATTCTTGAAAGCTAAAGGGTGAATAATGGTTTAATCCCTTAACTTTAAGTCAACTTATAGTTTAACCACTTAGCCTTTTTTGGCAAAATTTTTATCCTTAACTTTGCTTGACCAATTGATTTAACCCCTTAACTTTGTTGGACAATGTTTTTATCCTCAACTAATAAATTTTTGTTGGATAAACCCCTTAACATTAAATGTTCGTAATATTAACAAATTTAAATTTACATGGCCGTTTAATTAAAACCTTTAACTTACAATAAAAACTTTTGACTACTTTAACAACGCTCTATTACTAACACACCAAAAAATAGTTAAAAGGTCGGATGTTAACTCACATGATACGGGTTTAAATAAATGAAAATTTTGTTATATCAAGGGTGTTAAAAAAAAATTAGAATAATTGATCCGCTTGATTAGAATGAGAAAAATAAGGATAGAACGAATTGAAACCAAAAAAGTTGGTGTTTCATGAGACGCATTGATTCGGGTAACGAGAAAAGTAGATAATTATCCTCACAGGGCAAGTATTCTAGTTTACCGATCCGATCCTCCACATTCTTTTTTTTCGGTTCAGGTATACATGCCTTTGTTAGGTCGGGTTTGGTTTGGTAAACATGATATCACCATTGAACATGGTTATTAAATTTTTTTCCACTATGAAGTTACCCAAGCCGTGAACACCCTTTGATCGTAATGATTAAAATAATAATCTGTTTTAAGTTAGAGCTAAAAACGTTCACGAAATTAGTTAAATGTCTTAAATAAAAGTTTATTTAAGTTAAGGGATTTAATCAAATAGTAAAACAAATTTAAGTGGCTTAAATAAATGGTCAAACAAAGTTAATAATAAAAACATTGCCCAAAATTAAGGGGTTAAACCATGAGTTGACTAAAAGTAAGGGATTAAACCATTAACCCTCAATCTAAACTTTGTTGTGGAACTTTTCGACATTTTCTTTTTGTTTATCAAATTGGCCAAGTCAAAAGGTGGTCAACTTTCCGACTAGGCGGAATTTGGCCGATTAGGTCAACGCGGTTAACAAATCGGTCGATTTTTTTTTGGTTTGGTTTTCTTGTTTCTATGTAAATTTAAGCCAAAGTAGGTGTTTCCTGGTGGAACGGTTGCAGAAGAGAAGAGGGAGGGTGAAAAAAGGGGCGGTATTATTAAATTTAAGTTAGCCTAATAACTTGCGTTTTTTATTTATTATTATTTTTTTTATTATTATTTCTTTTTCCCATTAACTAGCTTACACAATTGGGCTAATAAATAATTTATTATTGGGCTTTAGACTAAGGATCAAATGAGAAGAAACTTTAAAATAAGAAGAATGAGAAATAATTATAACTACACATTAGATATGCATCGATTTAATCAAAATTGACCAAAACTTAATCAAAACACACGTATTGTAAATTTTTGCAACATATATAACTAAAAATACTAAGAGCACTAATTAAATTAATAAAAATATGTGTTACGAAAATTTTATGTAAAATAAATACTAAAAATATTAAAAACAATAATAAAGATATATAAAATGCCAATCGACTAGGTTCATTCTTAGCTATAAGGTGGCCGGCCGTGTGGCTGCCGCTTTTTGCGAACACATTTAAAGCTTCACACTACTTAGTAGAAAGAGGCACTGCTTACACTTTTAGATATGTCTTGAGATGTCAATAAAACTGTGTTGAAAGTGAATCAATTGATCATTGATCCATTGTGCGACACTGAAATTGTTGACATAATTATTTTTGCTAAAACAGCCAACGTAACATGGAGGTGTTACTTACCAATACTTGTTCTTACATTGCACACCATAATTATAGAGAATACTAGTTATAATACCCGCGCACGCGCGGGATTTTTTCTGAAATTTTTAATAATGTATTTTATTTATTAAAAAACAAATAGCTTAATTTTTGTTTTTTGTTTGAGTTATGGTTCTTAATTTTGATTTATAATTATATTTGATATACGTGGTAAAAGTTCATATATTGTATTTTCATTGACATGGTCATCTATATTTATAAATTTTACCTAGTGCATGTTGTGTTTGTGTATCGATATTTAGATCAATTTATTTTTTAATCTTATGCTAAAATATTAATGGTTGTGTTACCATGTAATTTTTGTATGTGCAGCTATTATAATATTTTATAATTAGACAATAAAGAACACTAATATTTTATAGTATGTTTTATATCGATTGACATTACATCAGTGTTTTGAAACCAGGGTCGACCCGGCCGGGTTAACCGGTTCGACCGGTTGCGGCAAAAAAAATGGGTCAAAAAAACCCGGGTTTCTAAAACCGGGTTAACCGGTTAGACCCGCCGGGTTTTAAGTGACCCGGGTCAACCCGGTTCTCGAAACCCGGCCGGGTTTCGTTTTTTCAAATGTTTTTAATAAAAACTCGGGTTGACCCGGGTCGACCCGGTGGTCAAACCGGTTGACCCGGCGGTCGAACTGGTTGACCCGGTCAAAAAAATAAAAAAATAATAAATTGAAAACCGGGTTGACCCGGCGGTCGAACCGGTTGACCCGGTGCCCGGTAACTCGACCGGGTCGATTTCGAACCCGGTTTTCAAAACATTGCGTTACACTATTCCCAATTTTCCTCTTAAGCTATAGTTTAAAAGAAATTGTGCACTCGACATTTTTTTTTATAAATCAAACATATAGATTTCTTGATCTTAGCATAACTACGATGTTCAATATTTTAGTATTCTTGCCATGCTTTTATAACTCAATGATGATATATTAGAGTAGGCATGCTTTATGAGTTTATTTTTCGACAGTAATTCACCAAAGACCAAAAGTGTAAAATTTGGTTTTCCAAAATAACATAAAAGACAATACAAATAAGTAACACAGATATATGTCCAAGTCCAACTCATAGAAGAACTCAAAATGGAGCAGAATATCTAAACTGATTTGGTTAGAATAAATGTTAGATCACTTGAACAATGCTAACAAACTTGTATGGTGTTATCCTACGTACAAATGAAGATGAAACCACTACATGTCTCAGCTGGATCATCTATTGGTTTCAATTTTGGAGTAAAAAATGTGTATGAACAACTACATTTACTCTTTAAGGTGTTTGTAGCCTCATAAATTAAGCAATACACATCTTTATTTGGTATAATTATCTTTGCAAAGCAATGTCTCAATACAACCTCTAGAGCCACATATTTTAACTTGCCATCTATTGAATATTTTCATCAGACTTGTTGATTCAAATTAACTTTTGTTTTTCCTATATAACCAACATCAATAGTCTACCTGATTTGATACAAAATACTAAACTTACTTAAGCACACTGATATTGATGTATCCAATTGCTAAACACACTGGAATTGATGTATCCAATTGCTAAATAAATTTTTATATATTTATTAAAAGCTTAAAACCCAATTACTAATAAAATCATGGATAAATAGAACAAAAACCATACCTTTTAACATTCGTGTTGCATCTTTTATATCATAATTAAGAATACTTCAATTGTGACATGAGATTCTTGTTCATAAATTGTTATGACTTATGATTGTGAATAGAGGTACGTATGTTTTCTTTAGATATCTTTCGGGTGGAATGATTTATGCACAACGAACTTGAGAAGGGGGTGGATTCTCCGTCTCTTTTTTTTTTTTTTAATTTACATTTTTCACCTATAATTATTAAAATTAACCTTGAGGCCCATACATATAAGTAAAAAAACGTTTTATACAAAAATTTAGGTAAATTAGGAAATAATTAGCTTTGAATATTTTTCAAAATCTAAAAAAGAAAATCAAAATAAAAAATTTATTACTCAATAAGGGAAGGTTGAGTTTTTTGAAATGTAAAAGTCCCCACTTGAGGTTTTGTTTTATTATATAAAAGATATCTATATATAAATCAACATTACAAGAGTGCTACAATCATATATCTAATATTTCTCAGTCGGAACAACATGATATGAACTCTTCAATGAGGGAGTTAGATATCTATGGTATACGACTTGATCACAAATCTTATGTAGAAATTATAACATCAAAGACGGTATTCTCAGCCGTATTCATAAAATTAAACACAAAAAATCTCAACATAAACGTTACATTTTAACATTTTGCTGCCCCTATTACTTCTCTTCATGTTCAAAATCACCAAGTATCGGTGGCAGCCATAAAGAACAAGCATTTGTTTAGTAACTATAAAAGTCACCATTATATGCACATTGGTTCCATAAATATAACAAGCCTACATCATTTAGTATCAAGACCCAACAGGAGCAATACCTTTTGTCTTGGCGGCAGCAGACGCAGCACTGGCGGCAGCAGCCGCAGCGGCTGCAGCTGCGGCTGCCGGGCTCGGTGTTGAGGGAGGGACCGGTTTAGTTAAAACAAGTTGCTCATGCTGCTTCTGTTGCTGAGGCTGCTCATTTAATCGAGCAAGAAGTTCCTTTATTTGTTTTCCTGATAATGTCTCGTGTTCAAGCAATGCATTAGCAAGTGCATGGTGTTCTTTACTATATGTGGTGAGAATATTTTTGGCATTATTATAAGCTTTTTCCAAGAAGTCCCGTACTTCTTTCTCAATAAGTAGTCTAGTTTCGGTACTCATGCTTTTGCCATTATCATCGTAATTATGAGCCACAACTCCAACTTCTTTACTCATGCCATACTTAGTAACCATTTCTCTTGCAAGACGAGTGGCTTGTTCTAAATCTGATGATGCACCTGAAGTAACTTCATCTTCACCAAATATCAACTCTTCTGCAACCCGACCACCCATACAAACATCGAGGCGAGCCAACATTTCTTTACGTGAAACACTTGTTTCGTCTTTTTCTGGCAACTGAGCCACCATTCCAAGAGCCATACCTCTAGGAACAATGGTGGCTTTGTGTACAGGGTGAGCCCCATCAGTGTGTATGGCCACGAGGGCATGACCACCTTCATGGTATGCTGTGAGTTTACGAACCTCGTCTGATATAACGGCTGATTTTCGTTCACTGCCCATCATGATTTTGTCTTTAGCGTATTCTAGATCGGACATGCTTACTGACTTAGCACCGTCCATTGCCGCCTTAAGAGCTGCTACGTTTACTAAATTTGCAAGATCGGCTCCTGAGAATCCAGGAGTTCCTCTGGCAACAACCATCAAATCAACATCGTCGGCCTTTAAGATCTGTAAAAGAACAGTTATAAGAATAAGGCACTTTCCATGTTTAGTTAGTGGGTGTCTGGATATGTGTTCTCAAACTGATTGTGCGAGACCGAATATTATCAGATGATTCAGCAGTAAAATTACCAAAACACATTCTTATATATTGCTAAAAATACTTGCATTAAATAATACTCCCTCTGTCCTAAAATAGTCGTCCATTAGACAAAAAAAACACTCGGTTTAAGAGTAGTATATCATTACAACTTCTTTGCCGCCTGACCACTTGTTGAGTATTTTTTTTTTAAAGTTTAGTGAACTAACTTTGGTATGGAAAACTATACAAATTATACACATAATCATTTAGGAGTGGACAATTATTTAGGGATATTAGAAGTAGTAAGGTGGACACTTTATTTAGGATGAAGGAAGTAACAATTAATGTCTCGTCAGCTATAAATGTATCAATTCTTTATACTTATTATGTTGAACAATGACAGGTCGGTAAAAAGTATCTAGAAATAGGGCAGATTATAAAAATAAGATATTTAGTACCAATTTATGTCTCATCAACTATAAATGGTATCAGTTCTTTATACTTATTGTGTTGAACAATGAGAGGTCCGTAAAAAAGCAGGTTATTAAAATAAGACATTTAAATAATCCGTTTTGTTACAGTTCTATGAAACTTATGATACTGATTACTAAATTTTTGAAATCATAGTCTATACCACTTTACCAGAACACTAAAGTACGATCATTGCCACTTGAAATTGCACTAATCAAATAATCAATATCAGCGATCCAAGACAACCCCAAACTGAAGTTTGACAATAAAGACAACATACCTTAGACATGTGTGATTCCATTATCTGCCGCCTGCCTTCAACATCTGGATTAGGAACCACCACACGACGGTCAAACCGACCTGGTCTTATGAGTGCCTTGTCTAGTGACTGAGGAAAGTTGGTTGCCGCGATTACAATAATACCCTCATTTTGCTTAAATCCGTCCAACTCAACAAGTAACTGATTCAGAGTCATCTTCATGTATTGTTGGTCCTTTGGGTTACGGCTTCCACCAATGGCATCAATCTCATCTATGAAAATAATACAAGGTGAGCGTTTCTTTGCTGCAGCAAAAAGATCTCTAACCCTTCTTGCCCCAACACCAACAAACATCTCTTCAAATTCACTACCACTGCATGAGAAAAATGGAACACCTGCTTCTCCTGCTATGGCCCGTGCTAACATGGTTTTACCAGTGCCTGGTGGACCCACCAGCAAAACACCTTTTGGTAGCTTCCCACCAAGACGAGTGAAACGCTATCAAAATCATAAGGAAAATTAGATGATTGAATTTTGAGTAATAGAACAGAATGTATGGAGATGGTGTTTGGAAATAAGAGGTGCTTCAGTTATTTAAAGCGGTTATCACCAGATAATCAGTTGTTTGACGGTTTGATTATTTACGAAGCTAAATGACTAAAAAGGACAAGATTGTGATAAAACAAGGTTCATATTTCACGATTGGAGTACAGGTCTAATATATAAGATCAAAAGTAGAAAAGTACTTCTGTACAGATGGATGATGTTTACCGGTTTAAGGTTACCCGGGGAGGGGGAGTCTTTTAGACTCTGAACCCTCTCCCTAGCCAACCCAAGATGTTTACCTAGCGAGGTTCGAATGTGAGACCTCCTGTGAGGAAATCAGGATGCCTGACCACTCGGCCACCTTGGTGGTGGTTAATTAAGTACTGTGTTGCCATTTAATTTACCCGTTTCGTAGCAATCGGTTTGAAAGTAGGGTTTCTCCACATAAAGCTAATGTACCTATCCCCTTGATGCCGTTTTAATTATTGTACTATTTTACACAAGTTGTTAGAAGTTGGCTTTGTGTACCATTTGGGACATTTTTAACTTTTTAGATATTAATAACCTTTTTTCATACCCGTTACAATAGGCCACACAGTACACGAAGGGATCTCTTAATGACTCAGATGAATACACGACGCACAATGAGTGAATCAGGACGCCTGACCACTAGGCCACCCTGGTGGTGGTTAATCAAGTACTGTGTTGCCATTTTATTTACCCGTTTTGTAGCAATCGGTTTGAAAGTAGGATTTACCCACATAAAACTAATGTACCTATCACCTTAATGCCGTTTTAATTATTGTACTATTTTCCACAAGTTGTTAGAAGGTGGCTTTGTGTACCATTTGGGACATTTTGTAACCTGTAAATTTGACCGTTTTAAATTTTTAGATATTGTTAACCTTTTTTCATAGCCGGTTTACCCGTTACAATAAGCCACACAGTACACGAAGGAATCTCTTAATGACTAAGATGAATACACGAAGCACAATGAGTGAAGGCGGCACAAGCTGAAAGCACGTTTGTTTCTGATGGAAAAGACATTGAGACTACTGCTAGTATCAAATTGAACATCACAAGCTGTTTACGCAAACAATAAAAACTAATTATTGCAACGGCAATTATTACAAGTGCAATTGTTACCTTAGGGTCTCTCAGGTAGTAAACAATTTCTTCAAGCTCGTTTTTTGCTTCATCAACACCCTTCACATCACTAAACTTTGTGCTGGATTCCATACTTGGCTGCACCTCATCATGTAGACCTAGTCCTGTGTACGACCAATACATATATCACCGTGCTTAATAAAAAAAAAAGACACATTTTGCATAAAAAGAAGCAATACCTTTAGTGATTCCTCTATCTTCAATGAGTGCTCCAACACCAGAAATAAGTAAAAATCCCATGCCTAAAGCACGAACAGTGCGCCATAACTGTTCTTTAAAATGTCCTCCTTCAGTAGCTACCATATGTATCGGGGCAGCTGCAGTTCCTAAAACACCTTCTTTTGTATTTTTCCCTACATTTTTTAGGGCCGAGAAACTACCCATAAACTCTTCATCATACGCTGGTTTCGCAGAGCCCTTAATTCCTGTAATCAACAGTTTGGATAGCAAATTAATATAGGGAAATCTCAGAAACTATCTTTCTTAAATGAAACAACAACATACCCAATCCCGCGAAGCTGGGTACGGGGGAGGTAGAATGAACAAACACCATTTTGACCAGTTCTTTTAAATTTTAACCTAACAGGGCCTACAATTTTCAACATGTGTCACAAAATTCCATTCACGTCTCAAAGTTCTCTTTCTGTGGTTGAGTGACTTTACAATGACGAAAAAGTGATTTTACACTAGAAAAAACGCAAATAAGTAACTTCGTAACAATAGATTTATTTCGCGACACATGTCAAGAATGGTCAGTTTAAAGAAATTCAAAAAAATGTCAAAATTATGTAGGTCACATCTCAAGACTCAAGAGGGTTAGTTTGGTCACTTTGGTGATTTTCCCATTTAATAATAATTGAATACGAACAACTCACTTAAATACTTAGAATTAGTTTTATTACTTGCCTCTCTGTAATGTTTTTAGCAACTCGCTTTCATCTAATCTATCAGCTTTGACCAGGGCTTTGACATATTCTTTAAGTGCTGCAGGATCCGAGTGCAAAGAAGGCTGGCTTTCAAATAGTCTAATTACAGCCTCAGGGTCGTTTCGATACTGAAGTTCCCGAATATATGATGCATCACTTGCTCTGTCTGCATCACTGCGTAATCTTCCAAAGTAACTGGATTGAAACCTTCTTTGGACCCTTGAAAGATTGTTAACTGCAGATAGAAGAGGGAATAAAAAAGTCAATAAGCTGATGCCTATAACTTATTCACTAATAAACTACGTAACAAAACTTAAGGGGTGATTAGATGCGTCTTTTAAAAAGTGAGAATGTGATGGTGAACAGTCAGAATCAGATAAACAGCTGTAACAAAACCAGATGTAGAATTTGCTGTTAAAATTTGGTAACTCGCGGATGGCTGAATTATAAAGTTGGTCTCTCTGTATTCATATGGCTATCTTTAGTAAGATCATACAAAGGTTATGCTATAAAGGTTCACATCAAACTAGTACTAGTTGATGCATTTCACTTCCGAAACAAAAATAAGCTAAAGTTAACTTCCTATGGGCTATACTCTTGATTTCACAAAAAATAATAATAAAATAATAATAAAAAAAATGCAGCTGGATTAAGTAAGAGTTGTCGACCAGAAAATATATATGTTCAATTTTAGGCCAATTCTGATTATTTAGCAACTTATCATATAATGTGACATAGAGCAAACTATCAAAATACGAGTTTTACGATTTAGGTCAATAAAAGGCTATGTAACCATTATTATCTACTCTTAGATGATTAGTTCTGTTGCAACAGATATTAAATTAACTATCTGATTACAGATAATCATAATCAAAATCTTCTTATTCAAATAAAAAAATAATCAGATGCAAAACAGATAGCAAGTTATACCTGTATCACATCCAACCTTTTGAGAAGTATTGTATGGTCTAGATAGCAAGTTTTTAACAAGCCTTATTTGTGATTGCTGTTTTGGGACCTAAATAAGAAACAAACATAAACGCGGTGTTAAAAAAAAGCATATCAAAACTTTCTACGGAAAATGTAACCAAATCTAATCAAGTTATGTATACATATTATATGGAAACCACTGACTTAACTATAGATGCACAGATCTTAAAAGCTTGAATCAATAATGGGTTGACCAGAAAGGTTAGCCGTATGACGTTAACCCATGATTATATACAAGTGAACATACTATTATTTCAATGAATACAGCAATTTTTCTTTGGATGTCCTGAAAAGGGAGGGCTTCACCTGGTTTGAGTATGTGTGGAGGTGGGTTCAAACCTCGTGGATTAGTCGGCCAAAAGGTCAGAAACCATGGTTATAAAAAAAAAAAAAAAAAAAAAAAAAAAAAAAAAAAAAAAAAAAAAAAAAAAAAAAGGAGTAATCCATTATCAACAGATGGTCTGTGTGAGCAACAATCTTTTGCAGGCTTAACTTTCTCGCATTAGCAGACAAAACTATAATCAATAGAGCACCATGGTGAAGTGTTCAATAAGTTGCAACATCTGTGAAACATTATACTGAATGGGTATGGAGACACCTAAAATGTTAAATCAGTTATGGCAACAAGTATCACAAGGAACTAAGAAAGTAACACAAGAAGCTATTTTATAAACAATGCTTTGATAGTCTTTTTAAACAAGGAAGAAACAGTAAGACTTGTCCTAACTCATACGCTTTGTTGCAAAATTGATTTACTAAAAAGTACAAACACAAACTTTGTCAATGATTCTTCAACTGGCTGGTCGCACTAATGTTACGTATGCTATTAAACAATGAAACTGTGAAAAAGGATGTGAAAAAAAATACTCTGAAGTTTGCCATGAAAATTCAAACATATTGTAGCCAAAAACTCAAAATTAATGAATCAAAGGACTTGTCCAGCTTGTCCTTATGAGTTCTTGTAGATCATTGAAAACTCGTGAGTTGATGACACTGTTTAAAATACTAGTATACTGCTAATTCTGTCCAAATAGAGGTTTGAACCTGTGATGATAATAGACTCCAGTTCCAAGAAGCAATCATATGTTGGTGAGCACAAAGAAAGAAGGAAAGTAGATCTCCGATGTATAATACTAGCAGAGACTAAAACCAGATCTAATAATTGAAATGATTTTTTCGTGATAGTGTGTGATATAACTTTGAAAAGGTCAAAATTATACGAGAACAAGCACAAGGATGACACTCTACTCAAAAAGGCATATGTCGCTCAAAATAAAATGTCTCCATTCAATTGTATATAATAGTATCATCAAACAGAGTCATGGTTAAGGAACTTATATCAGAGGGCTTTCAGTTTGAAGTACTTATGTACATATACACTAATAATATGGTATTCCATATGCCCATATCAACCTAGAATGAGTTAGTTAAAGAATGTGCTCTCAAGAAGTATAGTGCTGAGTCCTAGCAAAAAGGCATGGAGGCTTTACATGCTTAAGAACTCGTCTTTCTTTACATCCTTTAGTTGAGTCAAGTTAGGGCATTATGAGCCATTGGATCGAATCCAATGGTTCATAATGGCCCAACTTGAGTCAAGTAACTTGAGAGGATCTCATCCCGTTTACTTTTCCCTTAGTGGAGCGAAAAGTGGGCCCAAAACCCTTTCTCTTAATTGAGAGACCCATTAAAACTACACTTTCCCCTATAAGAGGCTAATTAAGAGCTTCATATATAATCACTTAATTTAGTAAACACACCCTAAACTATCTACTAAGAGTGTCCTGGAAATAGCATGCCGCATAACTGTAATAATTAAGTATGACTGTTATAATGTGGATATCTCATTTTCACTGCCGGTGAACACCCTGCGCAAGTGTGGCAGCTGCACAGGACCATCAAATATATGAGGCCAGGGGCCTCCCTTTTAGATAATGTTTACTTGTAAGCTTTGTATACCCATTTGCAATTTAATAATTATCGGTCCAGTGGAGGCTAATGTAGTCAAATGAAACGTAAACTTTAGTCTATTAGATAAAAACAAAGAGGAAGTCCAAACTCACGAAATAAGTACTAAATAAATTGTTGAGGGATTTTAAACACAGTAGGGCCATGTACGACGGGGCCTCCTTTATTGCTATCGCACAGGGCCACCGTCATCCATTTGACGGCCCTGCTCATTTCATTTTGATAGCATAAACACTTTTCTCAACCTGCAACTAAAAATCGCCAAATAACGCGATTATTAACAACAAGTATTCACTTCAAATAGCTAATCAAATTCAACTACAACTACACCAATCAAGAAACATCTATAGGAAACCTAAAAGCTAATAACAAGAGTATGTTTCTTTTTTATCATACAAACACTAACTCATCACAAATTAACAAACACTAAATCATGATTAACATATTCCAATACACAAAAATGTATAAAAGCTGATTCTTGAAATTAGATATGAGGAAAACAAAACCTGGGTCAGAAGGCGTTTGAGACCCATGATTCAAAGATTAGATCTTTTTTCTTGATTTAATTTGATTTGAGTTGAAGGGTTTTTTCAAGGGGATGAAATATGTTGGATTTTATGTTTTTGTGTTTTTTTTTTTTTTTAATGTATGTGTTTGGGAAATCTTTAAACTAATTGTTGTTGTCTTGATGAAAGGGGTTGTGTTTGTGAGGATGCTCTACACGCGTTGGTGTACTTGTTGCCGCAAGTGTTTTTTAGAAGTGATTTTTCTTTCTTTTCTTTTCCTTTGAGAAATATGTTAGGCGGTGTCTAGTCGTCAACTTCTAACGGCACATCAACTATTCTTCACATCATTTTACCACATAAAAATATATCATCTGATATAAGGGGAAATCTTAGCTACATCAAAGGTGTAGCAATATCAATTGCATGCATAAAATTTAGGGAAAAATCTTTATTAATGTACTATAATTGCCACAAATATCACTTCCGCGTAGTGAACAAAAAAAATAGTTTTTCTGTACACTAAAGTTGACACTTTTGTCTTTCTTTGTGAAATAAGGATAAAAAAATTTATGTGATGACTATTATACCCTTGAATTTTTGAAAATTGCATCCAATGTCCTTTGGCTAAATTACATAAATGGTCCCTGTTGTTTAGAGAAAAATATTTTTTTTTTCAAAATTTTTTTTTCGAAAATATTTTTTTTCCGAATTTTTTTTTAATATTTTTTTTTCGAAAATATTTTTTCCCAGAAAATATGTTTCTTTCAAAAATAATTTTTTTTTCGAAAAAAAATTTTCCCCGAAAATATTTTTCTTTCAAAAATATCTTTTTTTTTCGAAAATAATTCTTTTCGAAAATATTTTTTTCCCGAAAATAATTTTTTTTAAATATTTTTATTTTCTAAAATATGTTTTTTTGAAAATATTTATTTTCCTAAAATATTTTTTTTCGAAAATATTAAAAAAAAGAATTTTAAAAAAAATTTGAGAAAAAAAGGAATTTAGAAAGAAAAAAGGGGGACGGTGGACGCAATTTTCTTTAAACAACAGGGACCATTTATGTAATTTACCCTAAGGACGGTGGATGCAATTTTCGCAAACCCACAGGGACTATTTTTGTAATTTGGAAGGGTAAAATAGTCATAATACACAAAGAAAGAAAAAAGTGTCAACTTTAGTGTACAGAAAAGCTATTTTTTTTGTTCACTACGCGAAAGTGATATTTGTGTCAAGTATAGTACATTAATAAAGATTTTTCCCTAAAACCTAATTATGATGTCATCTTAACATCCTAAACTTGCTAACCTTTTTAATCCATCATCTCCAGCATCTATTATTTGATATTGTTGCTATATTTTATGTGTGTTTTCTTGAATCTAGTTTCGGTCACTAAAATGGCTACTAACATCGTACATTTGGAACAATAACTACTTTAGTGTAAATGTCAATGATAGATGTTAGTTCTAAGATATTTTGGAGTGGAAATGGATTTATGATGTTAATCGGGCTTAAAATTTGATGTTTTATACCTCAAATTGGCGTATTAGTGTAGCTAAGTTGGCTACACCATGGTGTAGCTAAGCTATCCCCTGATATAAACATACTTTACAATATACTCCACGTACCCCTTACAAATAATACGAAAAATACCCTTTATTAGATGGTTGGCATCACCGAATGGACACAAAATTCTCTCTACCGCGTGCACAGGAGGACACCCGTTATGGGGACTATGCGTGAAGGCATTAGAGGGTGCCCACCGTGGGTGGTGCAACCCCTGAATAATACCCAACTATAAAACTAAACGTATGAGACTTTTTTTTAAATATACGATAGATCAATAAAATTATGTGTTAAACTTTACTAAATCTCAAATTTGACATTCGGAGTATAATATTACTAGTTTAATACCCGGGTAACTCACGGGTGGTTGAAGTTTTATTTTGAAAGTGTATTTTTTATGAATTTATGACCATTGACCAACATCGCTAAAAGTGGTAAGTTTTATGTCTTTTTTTTTTCACTCATCCGCACTATCGTTTCGTTTATTATTTTTTTTTCCCTTCTCCAACTTGAATTGTGCTTTTAATAGCTTCATGCTGGCCTTTTCAAATTTTTTGAAATGGACTCTTTATTTATGCTGGGCTTTTCAAACCAATTACTCAAAAGTGATTATTTACTTAAAAATGCAATAGCAATATAAGCGGTCAAGAAAACAGTCACATAAAACCCTTTATATAGCTAACAGAAAATGAAGATAAGCACATAAATAAGCAATCCAAGTGTCCTATCAAACACACACAATCTTAAGCCATTTAAATACGTTTAAGCAAACTGCAAACACCCCCCAAATAAGACCGTCCAAACAATAAAAGAGTTTCTTGATATTAAATAAGCTTTACCCAAAAGGTTGTGTGGTGATTGTACAACACCAACACTACTATCACATTTTCGTAATGGTTGTCCTAAAAATGGTAGAACCACAAGTTACAGACATGAACTACCATAACATATTCTTTCTTTTACGCATTAGTTGGGGACTTGGGGTTCTTCCAACAAACATAAATGTTGCTTTTCAAGATTTAGAATAATTACATGCCTTCTCAAAATGACAGACAACCTTACAATCAAAAACAACACCACAACAATCACTATATAGTTTTAACTTTAAAGATATATAAGAAACGATTAAAAATTGAAAGACAAAAACATGAAATTAAAATTGAATTAACCAGAAATCATACCATGTAACAACTTGTCTCTAAGGGCATTGAATAAAACATCTCTCACACAATACTCCATTATCCATAATCTATATCTATACTACATATAATGGAGGAAGCACTCTCTCTCCAAAATTTTCAGATTTAAAAAAAATGATGCATGGTTTACAACACTTTAAAGCAACCAATTTTCATAATTGCAGCAAAGTAAGCATATTGTACAACAAAAATAAGCATAATATCATTTCAGACTAAAATTCCATAATCACAACATTAATGCTATTAAAAACACCCCTTCACCAAAAATTACAACCATTTAAGCATAATGTACAATAGCTGCAACTGATTGGCTCTGAACAGTCAACTAAAACTGACCAAAGATTTGGTCAACTTAAGTCAAGCAACCCAGGGCACAATGCTAACCAAGAGGAGTATAGAATATCCCCGGGTCGTTATGTCCCGACGAGGTGTGAATGGTATTAAAACGGATTGTGATCGGGTGATTATGAACAGGAAAAAGGTTTTGATTGTTTTTACACTAAGGAATAAAAGGGAATAGCTTAAATAAGCTATAAGAACTAGAACGTGAAAAGAACGTTTACAAATCTAAAAACGCGAAAATTTAATTTAAAACTACGTTAACGAACAAAATAAAACGCGAGTTTTAAGAAATAAAAAGGCTATGGATATGAAAATTATTTTTTTACAAACCTAATGATAAAAGAAAATTATTAGAAAAAGAAAAATATTTATTAGACTATTTAATTAATTATTATTAATTAATTATTAAATAAACTAGATTTAATTATTATAAATACTAAACTAATTTAAATAAATCTGAAATTTTTTATATAAATACTCTATACTAGCAGAATACTAGGAAAAATATAAAAAATTGCAAAAGCTTATTAATAAGCTGGAAAATAAGCTGTAAAACCAAATAAGCTTAAAAGGACATTTACTACTATAAATAAAAACAAGGAAAAGAAAAACACTAAGTGCTAGTTAAGGGAGATGGTGCACGAGCTCAAAGTGGGGTCTGAGAGTTGTGAGCCAAATGACCAGGGTTCAAATCCCACTAGCCACACTTTTTGCAAAACATTTTTGTTTTTGATTTTTTTCTTTACAAACACATTTAAATAACAATAATAAGTAACTTTTAAAAAGACAACTTTGATAAATCACTTAAATAAGCTGTGTGTGAGCTTAAAATTCACACAGTTAAGTTTTTGAAGCTCAAAATGGATTTTCAAGTTGAAAAAGCTTCTAATAAGCTATAAGCTGCTGAACCAAAGGATAAATAGAATAGAAACAAGTGAGATAAGCTTAATAAAAGCCAAAGAAAAGAGAAAAGACAACTGAATAAGCTAAAGAAATGAAATAAGCAAATTCAAACTAAGCTAAACAACCCACTGGTCTGCAGGCTACTTGTAGGGACAAATAACCTTATCAAATAAACTTGAAAAGCCAAGGTATGCACTGAACCAACAACCTTGTACTGAAAGCTTTCCAAAGAACCAAATTTCACAAGGTATGGCTCACTGACAAGCTCTAAAAGAGCTTATGGAACAAGCTAGACTACACTGATGATTCAGTGTAGTCTGTTTGTTGAGTGATTATTCATGGCCAAATTTAAACATGCAAATAAGCAGTAAAATGAGATATAAGCACATGAGCATGTACCTTGCCAGAAGGGCTTCTCAAATTACCAAATGTCACAAGCTAAAGCTACTTAATAAAGAATATGCAAGCTTATGAATGTGGCTATCAAGCCTGTGCACAGGGGAGATTTCAGAAAAAGTACTAAAAAGAAGCTCTCAAATAAGCAGTTTAACTAACTAAAAAAATAATTAAAAATACTCTCATGAAGATAAGCAGTAAAAGTTTAACATCCTAAAAGCACAAGTTCTGAAACTAAATATTAAAGCAACAAGAAAATTAACTAGTTTATTCAAAAATTAACTAACTGAAATTTTGACTTTTTATGAAATTAAACCTAGTTTGACTTTGATGAAAATTGAAAGCTTTTAATGAACTTAAAATGTAATATTAAGCTAAAATGAGATGATTTAAGGCTAAGTTAACTAGTTATGGGCTGATTTAATGAAAACTTGAACTCAAAATCCTCACAGTGACTGAGTATGATGGATTCCAAGAGTTGACTTTTTATCAAATTACAACTGGATTTCATGGTTTAACTGAGATATTGGATCAATTTGTGATGTACATCAAACAAGAACAACAAAACAAACAACCATGAACTCATTTTAAACAGCAAATCCAAACACCCCTATAAAAGAGTGATAATTTGATTTTCAAAGCACAACACTAATTCATTCCATCAGACTAATATATAATGACATAATGTGCTATAATAAGATGAAATAAGTACATAAATACTAACACTAACCACTAGAACTAATAGATCATTAGCACACTATTTTGGCAGTCAAAATGGAAACATGAGCAACTAAGACTATTGATTAACAAGCTATCAAGATTAAGCACTAATACTACTAAACTATACTCAAGAAGCAGAAAACAACAACAATAAGCAGTGATTAAGTACTTCTACAGTAAATTGCCAAAAATTGAGGAAATGGCTTACAAAAATGAATCCAAGCCAAACTGAGGAACCAAGGACTGAAACCACTACCTATAGCCTCCCATGAGGCATCTAAACCAAAGGCAATCCATTATACACCTTGCTCCAAGCTTCATTCTTCATACTTCTGATTTTTATTTTTATTTTTGATTTTTCACTGAATTTTTGGTAATTTAAGTACTAAACTAAACTTGTGAAACTTATAAATGAGCTTAGGTAAGCTCATGAGACAGTAAAACCTAGCTTATAACATGATTTAAGGTAAAATGAGATTTCAAATGGAAAATTGCATACACTGAATTCAACAAGAATAACTGACATTTAGATTAAACAAAGCTTTCATTATATTAGATAAACTGATTACAACCTTTTTTTACTAAGAATTACAACTAGAAAATAACTTATACTGAAAACGACATTTTACACTAAGCTATATCTAAAACTAAAAACTACTAACTGCTTCTCTCCTTTTTTCTTTACTTTTATAGACCTGAGCAGTTTTCTCTCCCTTTCCCACACCTTTTCTGAGCCGTTGGATAAATAAAAATGATCTGAGCTCTTGATTTGCAATTTGGCGGGAAAACGGGTAAAGTGCAATTTGCACTGGTTAGGTAGTAGTAGGTGTGGGTTTTTAATGCTGGGTGTACTGGGAGGGACAAGGAAGGTGAGAAAGTGGCTGGAGGTGAGGTTGGGGTGGACAAATCACCCTGGGATTAAGGTTGTTAATGGTGGGAGGGAAGTAAGGTTAGGGGTGAGTTTGACCGGGGGGTGACCGGGGTTTAATAAACGGGGGGTTAGTTTTGGGTTTATGGTTGGGCTTGGGAAATGTTTTGGGCCAAGGGAAGGGATAAAAGGGTTAATGGGTTTATTTTTGGTTTTGGGTTATGAATACAAAGGGTCCATTTGGTTAAAGTAGTATAAATCACAAGGGCCAAAAGTGTAATAATCTGAAACTTTAGGGACTGAAAATAAAACTTTTCCAAAGATACCATAAGGATCAAACTTGCCAAGCTTCAATAACCCAAGGACCATAAATGTGAATTTTCCAAAAATAAATACCCATGGACCATTTTTGTAATTTTTCAAACTCGAGGGACTAGAATTGCCAATTCTTAAAAGCTTTCATCCAAGGACTAATTTTGACAACTTTTAAATTCCCAAGGACCTTTGTTGACTTTTCTTTGAAATAATTTGACCAGGGACTAATTTGACAAGTTTTGAAAGTTGGGGGACTGAAACTGCCAATTTTGCAAACTTTGTACGTTTTTCATCTGTTTTTACTCATTTTGCATCTAAAACATATAAAACACAATTTTGAAATATTTTCAGTATTTTGATGCATTTCTGAGTGATTTTGTATGTTTTGCAGTTTAGATTTTACCAAAAATGATGACTGTTTGAGCACTCATCAATCCCCCACACTAAACTATTGCTAGTCCCTAGCAATCTTTTATGAAAACTTGATGGATTTTAAGTCTCTTTACCAAAGGCCATCACTTATGGAGTAGCCAAATGTTTCAGTTCAAGTAAGAACTATGGTACACTGATAACCATGTGATTTTGAGCAAACCACCAGCTGTAAACGGATTTGATTTGTCTTTACCAGAAGCCGTTTGCTTCTGGACTAGCCAACTCTTGATGGAATTCAGTCATCATCTTGGTGAGTTGATTACCAATTATGGTTTTCCACTGCCTTTTCCACAAGCCATAATCTTGCGGGCTAGCCAACTCTTCACTAATTAAAGATATGGTGAGTCGAGTACCATACAATTTTTGGCAAATTGCAAGCCATAAACGGATTNCATTGGTTAGGTAGTAGTAGGTGTGGGTTTTTAATGCTGGGTGTACTGGGAGGGACAAGGAAGGTGAGAAAGTGGCTGGAGGTGAGGTTGGGGTGGACAAATCACCCTGGGATTAAGGTTGTTAATGGTGGGAGGGAAGTAAGGTTAGGGGTGAGTTTGACCGGGGGGTGACCGGGGTTTAATAAACGGGGGGTTAGTTTTGGGTTTATGGTTGGGCCTGGGAAATGTTTTGGGCCAAGGGAAGGGATAAAAGGGTTAATGGGTTTATTTTTGGTTTTGGGTTATGAATACAAAGGGTCCATTTGGTTAAAGTAGTATAAATCACAAGGGCTAAAAGTGTAATAATCTGAAACTTTAGGGACTGAAAATAAAACTTTTCCAAAGATACCATAAGGATCAAACTTGCCAAGCTTCAATAACCCAAGGACCATAAATGTGAATTTTCCAAAAATAAATACCCAGGGACCATTTTTGTAATTTTTCAAACTCGAGGGACTAGAATTGCCAATTCTTAAAAGCTTTCATCCAGGGACTAATTTTGACAACTTTTAAATTCCCAAGGACCTTTGTTGACTTTTCTTTGAAATAATTTGACCAGGGACTAATTTTGACAAGTTTTGAAAGTTGGGGGACTGAAACTGCCAATTTTGCAAACTTTGTACGTTTTTCATCTGTTTTTACTCATTTTGCATCCAAAACATATAAAACACAATTTTGAAATATTTTCAGTATTTTGATGCATTTCTGAGTGATTTTGTATGTTTTGCAGTTCAGATTTTACCAAAAATGATGAGTGTTTGAGCACTCATCAGCAACCCTCCATTAAAACCCATCCATGTTTCTTTGTTGCTTAGCGATACTTTCTAGGTTTAGCCATACTTGGTCGATCCAAGTGTAGTTTTGAAATTTGGTGGTTTCGTTGTTTGCTTTCTTGTGGTTGAGATCCCGTTAGAGTTTTGGTTGTGTTTTTAAGAAGCCGCGTGGTCTTCGTCTTCTTCGAATAAAACATTTGGGTAAAAGGGAGGTGTGTTGGGTGATTGGTTACGGGCACATATAACCAAAGAAGAAAATGTTTATCTTTATTCGGATTTAAGTAGTAAGATTCAAGGTGGTTGTTTGTGAATTATTTTTGATAAAAGAAAGGGAAGGTTTTAAGATCCGCGTTTTTGTGTGACAAAGTGTTGTTGGCTATGCGAAGAGGAGAGTAAAATTAGGGTTGTATTATGATAACCGATAAGTGTGTGTTTAATACCGCAAGATTTTTATTTTCCTGGCCCAATTGTTTTGTTGCTGTATATTAATACAAGTTTACACATAGACATATTTGATTGTAAAAATACATTTATTATATTATGTTGAATTAGTTTCTATTTACTTTCGGTTCTACAATATATAAGTAAAATTATGATCTTCATTTTCGTAACACCCTCATTTTCACAGTTCGCAGCGGATTTAGGGTTGGGGTATTACTTCATGGAATCACAGTTACAGTAATAGAAAATGACTCGAAAAGAGATGTTTTTAGAAAATGGGTTATCATTCATTAAAATATGAGAGCTTTTACAGTAAAAGATATACTTTTACTATTGATGAGGTCCCAAAATCTAGGTAAAAGGTTATGTTTGAATGATAACCGGTTTGAAAGTCTTCCAAGTTCAGTGTCTCCTCCTGCCATAGCTCCGTATATTAGTATACCTAGGATACATGCTTAAAAAGTCAACACTAGGTGTCGAGTGAGAGTCATAGGTTTAAATGATAGTGAATACAAGTTCCAAAGGGTTCAGTTGATACACCCTTTAAGGAAAATGTAGTGTTTATGGTAATTGCAATGCATTCTACAATTATCAAGAGTAGGGTATATTGCACTAAGCTCATGAACCACACGTTAACAGTCCGAGTCATGGGGTCTGCAGACCATCCATGAGGGGACGGGAAGGATAACTTGCCAAAGTTAATCCTTCAGGAGGTTCAAATATAATACTTATTGATACCCTCCAGAGAGAGGTAGTATCAACGGGAGTTGTCAAACTCCAATAGATCTATCAGTTATATTCGCGTTCTGATGAGCCGAAAAGTGTTACGCTTTTAGGGGGTCATTTAAGCCCTAATTCGTAATAATTTGATCAAATATTGCCTTAAATCGTTCCTTTTGTCATTTTAGGTACTTTGGAGAAGAAATCTGAAAAAGGAAGCATTTTGGACGTTTTTGGAGCAAAAAAGTGAAGAAAACGACAAAGTCTCAAAACCATGCTGGAAACTGTACCTGACGGCGTCACTCTTTACGAAGTGACGGCGTTACGCTTTGACAAAGAGGTGGATAATTTTTACACTTGACGGGCCAGAAAGATTTTGAAGCTTTTACACGTGACGGCGTCACGTGTATTTTGGAGTAGGCCATCACATTATAACTTAAAGAGAGACGGCCTAGAGACTTTTATAGAGGGACGGCGTCAAGAGTGGATCTGAGCAATCCGAGAAGAGTTTTGGCGGCGAGGTGACGGCGTCACAAGTTAAAACATGACGCCGTCAAGTTGTAAAATCTATATATAGTTTTCTAATTTTCATTCATTAATTTGCAACTTTTGGGATAACTTTAGGGATAAACCCTAGGCCATGGAATACTGTATTTTCAGGGGTTTTTCACCCTTGAATCCTTGATGTTCAATTAAAGATAAGTCTCCTTTCAAATCAATCAATATGTCTATGTGTTGCTTGATTATATCTTATGCTTGTCTTTACTTTAACATGCTAGGCTAGGTTTCTCTTGTGTTTGCTTAGATCTAATGAAACCTAGCTATTGATTACTTGTTGTTGGTTTGCTTGTGATTGTTGTGGGTGGGTGATGTCGATGTTAGGCTTAAGAAAACTGGCTAACCTCCTATACGGTAACTTGCTTGAACGTCTTAAGAAACATGAATCGGATGTGTACTACGATTATATGGTTGTATTTAATGCATAAGCGAATTCTAGTGATCCCATGTTAGGAGCTTTTAGTCGGCTCGACATAGGAGTGAAGTAGGAGCTTATAGAGTTAGGGAAGATCGTATATGGCCCTATGAATGGTTTAAAGGAATACAACCCGTCATCCACAAAATTATAACAAACCAACTAACCGGTAAAAGATAGCTAGGGAGTAAGGAAATCTAAGTAAACACACTTTGCTCCATATAAGTTACACAACCAATTTATTTTCTTGTTATTTTATTTTATTTGCATTTGTAGTTATTTGGGTTAGTTGACTAGCAACTAATTCCGCCCACTCCTCCAAATACCCGAGATTTTACTTGCTTTCATAAAATATAAAAATACAAAAAGAATCATCCCTCAACCCTTAGACCTAAATTAGAGTAGTTTTCAATCCTAACAACACTATTCCCTGAGAGAACGATCAATCCCCCGGTACTTGCCACTTCACTATACTACATTGGTCAGGTACACTGCCTGGTGGGGGTTGTAAGCTTCTCAAGATCCCTTGAGAGGTAAAACCTACTGCGAAGGTTGCAAAACCCACGCATCAAGTTCACTTGTGCAAAATATCACAAGCAATTAGATTCTTGAATTTGGTTATATAGTGGTGGCAGATAGTTTACTCGTGCAACAACCAAAGAAAAAGACTTGTATTCTATTTAAAGAGAGTAGTAAGCATGTATCCCCCTCACAGGGTTTGTAAAGCATTTAGAGTGAAAAGTTAAAAAGGTGTGAGGCTATGAAAACTCACGGAATTTAAAGAGTGTGAGGCTATGAACTCACCTGGGCTTAAGGAAATCTGATTGATGTAATAAGTGACTCGGAAACTAGACTGCCTTACTCATGTATCCTGGTGTTATTGTAGGTGTGGATGTATGTCAAGCTTTAGTTATTTAGTTCAAGTTTCTTAAGTAATCATTCTTAAGGTTTTAAGTGTTTTAGATATAACATAACACCGTTCAGGCCATCACAATCCAGAAGTATAAGACTCCTTACATGAAGCTCCTTACTATTGTATTATGCTATCAACATAATACCGTTCAGGCCATCATAATTCAAAAGTTAATATCCTCACATGAATTTCCTTACTATTGAGTTATGTGTTTATTTGGAGTTTAGTAATAACATAACACCGTTCGGGCCATCATAATTCAGAGGTCATGCAATAATTGAGGAGCCAGGGCACTTTAAATCATAAGCCCAGCAAACTCTTCAAAACGAAATATCCACATGATACCCCTCACATGAAGCTCCCTAGTATTGTGTTATGCTTCTAACTTTAAATAATTTCACTTTATACCCTTATAGTTTATAGATTTACAAAATCTACCCCGAACTTATAATACTTAAATTATTAACTATCTAGACTTAACACTATTAATCCCTATTCTTATATATTTTAGGAAAATGGCAGAAATGACCCTTGAACTTATAAGTTTTCAAAATTTACCATTTATACCCTTATCTTTATAACTTTTGCAAAACTAGTCCTTATAAGTTTATAACTATTTTACTTTCTATCCTAAGGTTATATAATTTTGCAAAAAGGGTCATAATACTTATAACTTCTAAGAAATGTCAAAAATAGTCCCTAGACATAATATTTTTAGAAAGTTACCATATATACCCCTTTGCATGGAAAAAGTTGCAAAATTAGTCCTAATTCCATGCAAATTATATTTTAATGAAAAAAAAGTTTCCTAGCTTATGGTTAACTAATATTAGCTTATCTAAGTTACCTAAACTATCTTATAGCTTAAGGAAAGGGCGTATGGCATAAAAATAGCAATTCGACATTATTTAGGGTTTTAAAAAGATAACTAGCATGTTTTAGTGATCAAGGCTTAGGCAAGGGTTCTAATGTGATCTAAGGCAACCTAATACTATCCTAGAACTATAATAAAGCTAATAGAACAAGTGATAAAGCTTACGTGACCAAGGGAGGGCTTAACGAGGGTACCTAGGGTTTTCTAGGCAAAAATGGAACTCAACAAGGACCTAGAGCTTAGCTACTCAACTTATAAGGCTACAAGGACTCTTGTACATCTACTAGGACCAGAATGTATGTGGTGAAGAAGAGAGAATGGGATGGTTTGAAGTGATGGGGGTTATGGGGTATTTATACGCCTCGTTAACCTTGGAGACCAAGGAATACGGGGCTAGGTGATGAGAGGGGGGGGGAGGTGACTCATGGCAGCTATAGGTGACTAATACAAGCTACCATGGTGACTAAGGGAGGCTATAGGCGGTTCTAGGGTTCATGTGGTGGTGGTGAAGCCGCGACCTCAAGTAGGGGATAAGTAGGTGATGCACCTACTTGTAAGCTACTTGGGGAGGTTCTAGGGAGGGTGATTGATGTAAGCAAGATTCTAGGCTAGGTGATTGAGGTGTTTGAGGTGCTTAGGGTACTTATTTCTAGGATTAGGGTTAAGTTATGTTTAGTTATAACCTAATTTTGCTTAGTGAGAGATTAGGGTCTAGCTTAGGGTTTAGTGCCTAGATTAGGTTCCTATGAGTGTTTAGTGGCTAATCCTAAGTCCTAAGAAGCTTATAATAAGTGGTGGTAGCTTATGGGAAAGATTTGGGAAGGTTTGACCTAGTTTCCGGGAAGTTATAACCTAGTTATGGTTTTGTGCTTAAGAGACTTGTACCTAAGCTCTAAGAGGTTTTACTAGTGTCTAAGGGTACTAAGATATCCTATTTTACTTAAGGTAACTCATACATAAGCCTTGAACACTTTCAAACTAGTTTAGATAAGCATTTAGGGTTTAGTAAACACATAGACCTAATTAGGGCTTAATTAGAGTTTATGAGGGTTTTCTGATGAGTTTAATGTGTTAGATTGGCAGTTTACTTATTTTGGTGTTGTGGTGATCTTATGCTTGACATACCAGAGGTTTATAGGATGTGAATGTAGAGATCTTTGGCTTTGTGTGGATACGTGAGCAGGTCTAGAGAGTAATGCAAGTAGTGAATGCACATAAAAAGCAAACATTTACCTGTGAAAAACCTGTTATAGGTATTTGTAGTGGGAATGATAGTGATGAGATTTTGTGGGTTGTTATAATTTTGTTTTAAGGTTTGTTGCTTTTAAGATTTTAAGATGTGAAATTGTGAGCATCTTGTTGTGTTAGAACCCAATCAAGTTTAACTCAATTTAATTTATGCATATTAACACTACCTTCGTTGTACATTCTCTTTCTAGATACTTGAATATATCACAAATTCAATATTAACTGATTATGCTACTAAAAACTATACCACCGAAGAAGAAAAACTTTGAAAAAAAATCCTCGCTAGAAAATATAATGACACGGGTACCCGCCGCTGCAACACAGGGTACCCGGCTAGTCACTTATATACATCAAGCGGCTTGGAAAAATACCTGCACAAATCATCCCAATATATATATACATATATATATATATATTAGGACATCTCCCCCGAGTCATGATATGAGTGAGTTCACCGGAGAACTCCTCATGAAGAGAATCGATCACAAGATGTAAATTTGTGAACTCCTGTTCCACTATAGACTCATCACTATCCTCGATCTGAGTACCAAAGATTGGATTATCAGAGATCAAAGTGAATTCAGATTCGAATTCAAACAGATGATTGGTGAAAGTTGTTTTGAATGCTTCGGAAACAAAGTGATTAACATTCTCTTGTGGACTGTTGTGATAAGAAGTGAGTGACGGATCATGATATAACAGACTTTCAATTTCTCCCAGATCGGCTTCAAAGTCAAAGAGATCATCGTCACTTCCCGTTGGAAGTGGATTGATGTGAGTGAGTTCATCGGCGAACTCCTCAAGAAGATTGTCAGCATCAGAATGTGGAACTGATGCCTTAACATACTCGATGTCTCCATAAGATGCACAATCTTCGCTATAATCAGAGAAAGTTTCAAATTGATCTTTCGAACACTCAAGAGGGGAAGGTAAATCACACATATGATCAAAAGTTCCCTGTGACTCTCTTGGGATTGGGACAAGGTTCTCAACACTAGACTTTATGAATTCGTCCGATTCCTTCTCAGGAACAGTGCTAAGATGCTCGTCCCCCATGTTCAGAGAGTGAGTGTGAACTTTGAGTGTGATAGCAGTTGTTTGAGATGGAATCTCAACTGCTAGGATATCCACTGATGAACTTGATGAAGCTTTATAGAATTGAAGAATATCAAGTGTATCTTCATCATCACTGTCATCAGGAATGAAATGGAATCGAGAGCTAGATTTGGCTGCTTTTTCATTTGCAATTGATTCCCCAATAGATTTTTCAATGGAAATTTGGGAATCTATTTTAGCAGCCTGCTCTTCAGCCAAT
>LBNU01025069.1:21681-34816 GCA_014162995.1 Artemisia annua | reverse complement strand
AAACCGTGATTACCATGAATACCATATGATTTGAATAGTATCAAGTTACGCATTTTCGCAAACATAGCATTGCATGTTTCCACATATGAACATTTAAATTAACATAAAAGAATCTGTGGTTGACGATTCAAATGAAATAGTTATGACGTACTCAACGCAGCATGTATGTTAACTTGATATAAGTTATAGAGTTACGACATGATTAAAAAACAAAAAATCTTATAGTACTAAGCATTGTTTGGCATTAACAAAATGACGACCAACTAATTAATAAATCCAACAAAATAATCAAAACACTAATTAACAAGTAGTTTCGGATAAAAAAATAAGTTAACAAAACTTTAATTATTTTTTTTTTTTTTTTTTTTTTTTTTTTTTTTTTTTGTTCGCTACACGAAAGTAATTTTTGTGACAAGTATGGTACATTATTAAAGATTTTTCCCTATTTAGTTTTGCATATGGTTGGTAGATTGAAAATCTATCATCGACCAGGGTGATTCCAAATTTGAAATAATGTATTGGTATTTGCGGCCGAGTCCAGTAGTGCACTCTAAGGATCAATTCAAGTCGTTTTGATGATAAAACATTTTAATTGTTTCTTTATCAGTTGATGATGAACAAGTGTTTTACAAGTTTTGTTCTATCAATAAAAGATTGTATATGACGTGTAAAATGTCTATTTACCAACCTATTTAATGTTGACATAGTTTTTTCTGCAAAACTGATGAACTTATATTCATCAAATGTGTTGCTCATTTACGTTTGTTCATCAAACGGCCTTTTTTTTAAGGCTATTTCCGACTTTTGGTTCTTCAATTCAACTGTTTAGATGCTAACGTAATATTGTTTTTAATATTTATAAATTGCTAAAGTCTAACGGCAAACTTGGAAGTGTGAAATACGAAACTTACATATGTTTGCTATCCGCTGCTTCTTGCTTATCAAAAGGGCTATGACGTACATCTGATTTCTAACGTAAAAATGAATTTCGTCAAAACTGAACTTTGCCAAAAAGTAAGAGTTTACTCACTTTTTCCCCCGGAAATTGAACCTTTCATTACCTTTTGGCTTTTGCTGAGCGAGAAAGTATTGCATACCCTAGATTGGTGAATTTGGTATTATGTTCATCATTCTTGCTAATTTTCCCTAATTTTAATGGACTAGAATAGTTTTTCGAAGAAGGTTAAAGGTTGAATATTTGGGTTTTGGATTAGAGAATATGTTTTAATGAACTGATTGGATCTATATGTGTTATGTATTGGTTGTTATAATTACGAAGGTCCGGGGAAAATAGCTGATAGAGCTGCTGAGGAAGCAATGACATCAATAATACATGAGAGGTTACCTTCTCATGCAATGTAAGTTACCCCATCTGAATTGTTCAAATCATGATAAAATATAAAGTACTGAAATGATGGGTTCTTCTAGTGGTACAACAACATCATCAAATGTCCAATTAGTCGATGAGAGGAAGATGAAACGAATGGTATCGAACCGTGAATCAGCAAGGAGATCAAGAATGAGGAAGCAAAAGCATATATTTGATCTCTTAACTCAGGTGAGTATGCTCAGGAATGAGAATAACCGACTTGTGGCTGACATCAGCATTACTATGCAGCATTATGGGAAAGTTGAGGCCGAGAACTCGGTTTTAAGGGCTCGGGTAGTGGAGCTTGGGCACAGGTTGGAGTCGCTTAATCAGATCATTGCAATTATGAAACAACCTGTGCTTGCGGATGAGCCATATGGAGCCGAGTTTATTGATGAGTTAACTTATGGATAACTCACTAATCTTATTAGGCTAATCAGTCCATTTTGGCTTAGCTAGGCAAACATGATTCAGTACTAAAAATTGTTTAAATCATCATTTAGTATCACCAAAAATTAATTTGGTTGAGTATGTATTATTCGGCAAGAAACTGAAATTGATTAATTGAAGGATTTGGATTGTTATATATAAAGTTTATTTATTTATTTATTTATTTNTATATATATATATATATATATATATATATATATATATATATATATATATATATATATATATATATATATATATATATATATATATATATATATATTTCGCATGTTTTCCTTTATTCATGTAACATCTTTGGGTATTATCTTGGAGACACTTTGGTGGATGATTTTAGGCTTTTGTAAGTGTTTTTCAACCTCAAACCCTATGTTTAGTTGAAGTTAAGTAATTCCTCTTTAATCATTCAATATGTGTATGTATTGTTTGATTATATGTGTTTCTTTTCTTCTCTTTAACATGCTCAGCTAAATCAATTAGTGCTTGTTTAGATTGAATGAAACCTAATTATTAATTATTGATTGTCGTCTCTTATTTAATTCGTTGTCTCGCGTTAGGAGTAGGAAAACTGGCTTAATTCTTACATGTAATAGCTTTCCATCCTATCAAACGCAACACTAGAGTGCACTAGTTGTTTTTCTCGTTGTATTTATTGCATGAATTGCGGCTTGTCGATAATAAGAGTTTTAATGACCTTAAGATTCTTAAAGGAGACCTATACATTCATAGAGTTAGGGCATATGGCACCTCCCTATGAACAATATTAAGGAATACAATCGACAATTAAAACAAGGATGTGACAATTCGACTAATTAATAAGAGATAACTAGGTAGTAAAGATAATCTAAGTGAACACATTTACCTATCATAAGAGTTACCACTTTACTTCCCCCATTATGAGTTTAATTTAGTTTTTATTAGTTTAATTAGTTGTTTTAAAAACCCACTCTTCAAACCCCGAGATATTTTACTTGCTTTATAAAAAAAACATCAAAATACAAAAAGAATCTTCTCTCACCTTTAGACCTATCTCGTCATACACTTCAGCTTTCACAACACTATTCCCCTAGAGAACGATCAATCCTATGTGTCTTGCCTATACTACACTACAACGGTTAAGTACACTGCCTACAAGGATTGTAAAACTTCTTGAGGTTTACAATTACCCGCATCACTCACCGACTTTATGTTGACATTTTCGAGTATCATTTTCAGGTGATCGTCAATAAAGTATTTCTGAAGGCACTTACATTGGAGTCAATCTAATTACCATTCCAATTAACATGTTTTTCCAATATGACGTTTAATCAAATAAGACATGTATTCTACTATCCAACTTTTGGATAAAGCATATTTTTGAAATGTTGTAATCATGTGTGGTATGAATCTATGATGTTATGCTTATGCCTTTCACAGTTATATCTCGTGTTTTCGCTTTAGCGGAGTGTGAATATCAGACATCTAACCTACCAACTTGAAAATCACAAGATACCCCACTTGATACTCATTACTACATACTATTAAGTCTGTTGATGCATGATTTATTTATTTTTTNAAAAAAAAAAAAAAAAAAAAAAAAAACAAACAAACTAAAGTTCCGGCATGCATCCGAAAAAAATGCGCAAAACTAATAAACCAATCGTAAACGCAAAATACAGTAGGCATGTCAGCTGTCTAAAAAAATATATATACATACGCAGAAACGTAAGCAATAAAAATCCACGACATAAACACAAAACAAACATATGAGTACTCGCAAACTAAAAATAGATGCATAACAGATGATACAGAGTTCGGGACTCATACAATCAACCACAAGTTAACAGACAACCTAAACATAAAACACTAATAAAAGACCAGTACACATACGCTCATAAATTAGCAAATTTGAAACTACCTATCTAAGCACCTCAACCACACAACAACTATTACACACTACTAAATCTAGCAACAAACTGTCTACGACGAGCAACATGTGCCGCAGATGCCTGTAAAAAAAGATGCAGAGTGTCTAATTTCTCAGCCTCAAACTCGCGGATACTTTTAAAATACGTAACGGCATCAGCAAACACAATGTCGTCACCATTTCTCAACTCTACCAAAAACCGGATAACAGATATGCGTTCCCTACAAAGCTCCTCCCGAATAATAGCATCCAGGTAAGCTAACCGATCAGCCACATACACATACCAGCCATGCAAAAAAGATAGCCAACCTTGCTCTTCCTGAACCTCCCTCTGAAAACCCAGATACATTACATCAGAAATATTAACCGAACGCGCCGAGTAAGCTAACTCCAACAACTTAACTAAACCATCCATTAAAGCAATAAGCAGTAAAAAAAATAAAAAAAAAAATAAAAAAAAAATGAATAGCAAGAGATGTTAAATAAAGAAAACTAGAAAACAATACAATAAAAAAAACATATTATCCTTCCCAAAAAAATAGTAACTGCAAATTCCTTCCTTAAAACAACAAACAACGACTGTTTGACAAGATCAATCAGGCACATTATTTCAGAATTTGAAATGTCAAACTTATTTTTAAGTTACAAATCCAACAAAAAATACTATGCCAAAAAAAACAAAACAGACAGAAACTCAACATACCCAAAAAAAAAAAAATAATAAAAAATGGTTTGTCATAAATAAAATAACACGTAACACATCCTTAATGATTCACATCTTATAAAAAAAATAACGAAACCCGGCAAAAAAAATTTGCAAAGTCAAAAACGCGAAACAAAATCCCGCCGCAACGCGGCGGGTAATAAACCCCTCGTTTTGATTACTTGCAAATAAAGGGTCATTTTTTTATATATTCAAATAACTAAAAAACATCTAATTCTTCATCGTTATATATTCAAATAACTAAAATAATATATTTGACGTTTGACATTAAAGAATGTTCCGCGTGGATTATTATGATATTAGATTAACAAAAGATTTTTCAAATAAAGAAAAATATATATAATTAATTTGTTCTAGCTAGTAGATGAAACACAATTTTACAATTGCGACAATTGTTTGACTTTATTTCATTCACTATTAAATACGTGAAATGCATTATTTCTTTTTTCTACATATACCATTAATTGTTTCACATGTATTAAAATCCTCATTAATCATAAAATTATTAGGTATGTCAATCACTAAAGTTAACATAAAACTTAAAACCATAAAAACTGCCCCTTGTATTTCTTTTTCATCACAATACCTAGTATTGTAAACGAACTTAACGTTTATCGAACAATTCATGAGTCGTTCAGCAAAAAATTTGTTTATGTTTATTTATTTATTAAATGAATGAGCATGAACAATATTTTACGTTCGTTTTGTTAAATGAATAAACATGAACAAAAGTCGTGTCCGTTCATTTATGTTCATAAATGTCCAATTATGCATTTATTAACATTTGTTTATGTTCATATAACATATAAAATGGTTTGTTTAAACAAAACAACGCTTATAAAACACAATATTAAGCATAATTTAATAAAGGATATGTTTGTTTTTCTATGTTTACTTATGTTCGATCGCTTATGTTTGTTTAGGGTTCGCTTAGCGTCTTAATGAAAGAATATAAACGAACATGAATAATTCATTCTAATAAACAAACATGAATAAGAAAACTCATCTGCTTAAGCGTTCGTGTCTGTTTATTTGTCCGATTAAAATTATAAAAACAAGCATAAATAAGGCTTTATTCGTGTTCGTTTAAAACGATTCTATATCTAATAGACATTCACCACTATATATACTCTTAAACCCTTAAACCATTTCTCACTCAAATAATCAGACATCAAAAATATATATTTAATCTTAATGGATACTCAACTAGTTTCTTTAAATGTTGTTACTAGTCCGAATGGCAATGTTGGTTCACTAACCAAAACCAATGGTGTTTCTTGCGTGCAGTCTTCATCTGTGCCGCTAAGCTCTTGTGAAGCAACGCTTGGTCGTTACCTTGCTCGTCGCCTTGTCCAGATTGGTGTTTCGGACGTGTTTTCTGTACCTGGTTAGTAAACTTAATTGTATTCACAATTCTTTTTGCATGTTTATCATGTTATTGCTTTGCGTAAAATACCAACATTTATTTATTTATTTATTTTTATCGTAAATCATGTTAAACTAATGGAGATTATTATATGTTCTTTTACAGATGGTTTATTGTTTCATGTGCTTTTGAATTTGCTAGCAAATCAAATAGATACTATTAGGGATCAACACGGTACCGGTACCGTACCGATCCCGTACCGAATTAGTGGTACCGATTTTTTCCCGAACAAAAATAATGGTACCGGTACCGTACCGAACGGGATTCGGATACCGGTACCGATACCGGGAAATCGGGATTTTCCCGTTTTTTTTCGGGAATTTCCTGATTTGGTACCGGTCCCGTACCGAATTAGTGGTACCGATTTTTTTTCCTCCTTATTTCGTAGTACCGGTACCGTACCGTATATCAGGAATCGGTACCGTTTCGGTACGGTACCGGTACGGTTCCGGTTCGGTTCCGGGATTCGGTTCGAAATACTCATCCCTAGATACTATTTTATTTCCATGCAACTTCTATAAAGTCGCGTTATCTTGTTTCTTATAGCAAACAGTGATTAAAGTTTATCTTTTTTTTAAGCAAGATTATAGTTTAAAGCTTAAATAGTCTAGAATATTCATATATATTACTTCCTCCGTCCCAAAATTTAAGTCCAATTTCACTTTTTGACTCGAACTTGGACCTTGAATATCTTTGTTTGTATTATATATTACTTGATGCAAAATATATACATGGATTGTGTTCTAGTTGTATTTTCATTTGGTGTAATTTTCATCAAGTTTTATATAATACAAACAAAAATATTTATAGTCAAAGTTCAATTCAAAAAGTCCAACTGGACTTAAATTTTGAGACGGAGGGAGTATTCTATAAGGATTATCTGATTGGGGAAAAATATAGTAATAATAAAAAAATAAAAAATAAAAAGACTTTTTATATAGTAAAACCAATCAAATAATTCCAGAACCTGGTTTAGATCATGTGGTATTTACTGTTACCTGAATCTTTTACCTCTATGATTTATGTGATGATATATTTGGACAATTGGACTTAACAAAAATAAATAGGTATATAAGATCTTCTTTTTTCTGTCTAGGGTATAAAAATATGCGCCTACAATTCTTCTAAGAATATCTATGACAAGATATGGTTGCTCGCGCTTTAGACCGGTTAGAAAACATTGATCGTCTAATTAAACAAGGTTAATGGCATCGAACTTTCTCAAATGTTCACATATTATTTATGAACTCAATAAAATATCATGATACTCATCAAACTTTGCTTGTTTTGTGTTGATATCAACAAAAACCCATCTTTTACCTCCAAAATCCATGTCAACTACAAATGCACATGACACGTCATAAAGTTGAACCGTTATGATCCACGTCAGATTGGGTTCATGTCTGATAAGTGAACATCTGACAAAGTTTGATGGGTATTTTGAAATAGCCTTCACGTAATTAACTTAAAAATCAAATAAAAGAAATCTACGTATCCAATTAACTGGTGTAGCAGGTTGCCAGTCATGACACGTAAGCAAAAGTATGATATAAAATTTGAAAGTTTGATGGGTATTGTTGTATTTTATTGAGTTCATAACTGATATGCGAATATTTGAGAAAGTTCGTTTCTATTGGATGCCATTAACCCAATTAAGAAATATAGCTCTCTTTTAGGTATAATGTATGTAGCGAAAAACAGAAATATAATGTTTTGGGGGGTAAGCATAGTTTTCGACCATTTGGTCGACTAATCTACGAGGCTTGAACACACTGTCATATAGACTAAAATCAGGTAAAGCTCTCCCTTTTCACGACATACATTTTTTAAAGGTTTTAAGAGTTAGTTTGTAATTTTACGCTTACGAAACTTATAGTCACTTTTTTGGATTTTTATATAATTATTACCAAAATTTCAATGTTATCAAAACTTAACGGCCTATATAAATTATGAACATTAATTTAAGTTTGTTAAACACATACTTAAATGTTATATTGAGAATATTTTGAGTAACGAAGCATTACGAACCGTGTGATGCACACAGATTTTATTTAATTATTTATTGCATATTGTTTGTGTAAATTGTTGAGTTGTGAGTATGATTTTTTATTTTATTTTATTTTTTTATTTTATTTTTTTTTTAGAATGAGAGTTGTTAGTATGATGAGGAGACTCAAATATACAACAATCTATACCTGTGCAATGCATTGGTTTTGTTTTTAGATAAACTATTTAACTTAACTTTTTTATTTGTTATTATAGTTTACAAGTGGCTTCGAGCCCAAAATTATGTACTTATTTCTGTTTTTTCGGAGAGTTTTTGTAGGATGCCAATTTTTTGTTAACCTTTGATAGAGCCGTATGCTTTTAAACTTAATTTAACTCAACTTATGTTATAACTATTTAGCTAAACATTATGTGGCACGTTTCAATTAGATCAACTATCTTACTTACTCTTTAATAAATTACACAAACATTACGCAATAAACAATTAGATACAGCTCGCATCGCATGGGTATCAAAGGCTTGTAGTTATAAATATCATCACATGATTTTAGATATGTAAATTCTGAACGTGTATATTAATTTAGAAAAAGTAAATCTTAGCACATGATTATATAAAACAAAAGTAAACAATAGTATGGCTTAATAGCTTATGGTATATATATTCTACTCGAACCCGTTTAAAATTTGCTTCTAGCTTTGACTCAAGTCTACTTATTTTCATCATTTTGAAGTTAACACAAATCATACCATTTACAAAATCACAATCCCAGTTATACAGTTTATCAGCGAAAATGAAAACAAATAACCTTTAGATATAAAATATGATTTCATTGGATTTTGATTCGATTTTGGGCTGATAGATTGAGTAATTGGTTATCTAAGTTGGGTAGCCATAATCATATTTCAAATGCACCTACAAAAGTGGGTACATCTCGCTTTAAAATTCTCTCTTTTATTAATTTGTGTAGCTAGAAATTCTTATTTTTCTCATTTTAGTTTTTTTTCTCACTGGATCTCTTCCCCGATAGGGTTACTTTATTTTACTTAAAGTGCCTTACCTTATCAAGTATGAATCGTGTGCTTATCTTTTTTTACGCTTATTTATAGTTTTTGTAAGCAATATGTTAGCAGACACTTGGCCAAATTTGGATACATGATTTTAATTAAACATAACCCACGTCGTGTGGTGTCCAACGACCCAAAGTCAATAACAAAATCAGACCACGAAAGTTATGGTTTCAAGAGACAAACTTTGATAATTTTTAAAAACTACATTACAAATCGTTTGTTGAGCACATTACAAAAATAAACAGATATTTTTTTAAAAATTAAACTACAATTTTTCGCTAGTGGGGCACGTGTTGATGCGGCGGATTGTAACAACGATGTTTTACAATCCTACCAGGCAGTCAGGCACTGTACTTAATCGTTGTAGTGTAGTATAGGCAAGACACGAGGGATTGATCGTTCTCTAGAGGAATAGTAAGGTAGGCTCGAAGTGTATGACGAAATAAGTCTAAAGGTTGAGGGAAGATTATTTTTGGTCTTTTTATATTTATCAGAAAGCAAGTAAAATTTCGGGTTTGGAAGAGTTTGGTTTTTAACTACAAATTAAATTAAAACTAAACTAATTGCAAGGAAACGTAAATTGATGAACTTCTTATAAAAAGAAATGCATATTTATTTAGAATTTCATTACTCCTAGTTAAATCCTATTGTGATGTCGAATTGTCACGTCTTTATTTAATGTAGTGTGGAGTATTCCTTATTACCGGTTGTGGTTTGGTTAGTCTCACGTCTGTAGATTGGCCTAAATGAACGACGCCTATATGAATTGTCAAATTCACCCAATAACTAACTACGCATTAAATACTCAATATCAAGTCAATTAACATATAAGTTATCAACTACACATTTTAGTAGATGTTCAAGCTAGTATAATTTTTCCTAGCCAGTTTTCGGTTTTCCAAGTCCTAACGCAAACACCATTAAATAAGAGACGACAACATAACAATCATTAACTAGGTTTCATGCAATCCTAAGCAAACAAATATTAAGTGATCTATTCTAGCATGGTAATGAAAAGAGAAGCAATTGTAAATAAATCAAAGAATAACACATAGACATACATGATTGAATGAATAATTGAAGAACTTATCTTTCACCAAACATGAAGACATCAATGGCTAAAAGGCCTATAAAAACTATAAAATTCGTCTAAGGTTTATCCTCCAAAAGTTGCATACTCTATAATGAAAACAATGTGAAAATATATATAAATTTACATTTGTGACAGCGTCACTTGTTAGGTGTGACAAGTGACGCCATCAGCTCGCCGTCTCTTAGGGTTTCGCTTCTGCACAGAATTAGTTGTGACGACGTCACTTTGAGGTTGTGACACCGTCAGCCTTCAAAATCTTGGTCATGACACCGTGAGCTTGAGGCCATCTTTAGAACCCGAGTAGTCAAAATGCATTGTGACGGTGTCACCTATTAGGCTGTGACGCCGTCACGAGGCCTTCTCGTGACGGTTTTTTCTGGTGATGTCGTTTTCTTCGTTTTCCCATCCAATCGAGCTCTATATGCTTCTTTTTCGAGCATCTGCTTTCCAAGTACCTAAAACTCAAATAGAAACGATTTATGGCAATAAATGATCATATATATACGGATTTAGAGGCTTAATGACCCCTTAAAAGCGTATGAAATTACACCTCATCACGTGCCCATCATGCCCCCTCCTATCTCCGCCTCTGCGCAAATGACTTCCTCCAAAACATAACAAACCGTCATTCTAAGTCAGGATTCAAAATAACCATTTTTGAAGACAGGTCTTAGGTCTGAAATTGGTCTGTGTATAGGTTTTGGTTATAAATGTGGTTGCAAGTTGTATTGCGACTTTGCTCATTACTCGTAGGTGGTGGTCTAGATTGACGAGGAACCACATTAATATAGGTTATTTTTTAGGTCAGGTTTATATTTGTATTATATACTAGTATAAATAATCCATATACTAATACAATACTCCTTCGTCTAAAATAAGTGCTCAATTTAACTGTGACACAATATTTGGAAATGTCTTGAATATTTGTAAAGTGGACACGTATTTTTTGACAAACTAGGAGGTGGGCATTTATTTTGGATTGGACAAATAATTTGATAATATTGTGTGTGTTCGAATACAGGTGACTTTAACTTAACTTTGCTGGACCATCTCATTGCTGAGCCCGGGCTGAACCTCATTGGCTGCTGCAACGAATTGAACGCTGGATATGCTGCAGACGGTTATGCTAGGTCTCGTGGTGTTGGTTCATGTGTTGTGACATTCACTGTTGGTGGGCTAAGCGTGCTTAATGCTATTGCTGGTGCATACAGTGAGAATCTTTCACTTATATGCATTGTTGGTGGACCAAACTCAAACGATTATGGAACCAACAGAATTATTCATCATACTATTGGAGTGTCGGACTTTAACCAGGAGCTTCGTTGCTTTCAGACAGTCACTTGTTATCAGGTATTAAATCTCATACTTATAAAACAAAATATGATATATGAATTTGTGGGATTGTTTAAGTAACTTTTAGTTCTTACTAAAAATATGTAGGTTGTGGTGAATAATTTGGAAGATGCACATGAGCAAATCGATACTGCGATTTCAACTGCTTTAAAAGAGAGCAAGCCTGTTTATATCAGCATCGGCTGTAACTTGGCTGCAATTCCTCATCCTAGTTTTAGCCGAGAA
The DNA here is from genome assembly GCA_014162995.1 of Artemisia annua. Taxonomy (NCBI): domain Eukaryota; kingdom Viridiplantae; phylum Streptophyta; class Magnoliopsida; order Asterales; family Asteraceae; genus Artemisia; species Artemisia annua. Next base: position 23,198 of record LBNU01025069.1, on the reverse strand, counting down.
CCCATTCCATTTTCTTTATCTCCTAAGTAAGTTCACAAACATCCTTCAGACGCATATGTTACATAGTTTCTTGTAAATTTTAGTTAAATTTTCTTTTCGTGTAGGTTGAGTAATAAGATGGGTCTGGAAGCAGCTGTTGAGGTTGCAGTCGAGTTCTTAAACAAGGCCGTAAAGCCTGTAATGGTTGGAGGGCCAAAACTGCGTGCTGCTCAAGCATCTGAGGCATTTGTTGAATTTGCAGACGCATCAGGCTATGCTCTCGCTGTCATGCCATCAGGAAAAGGACTAGTTCCTGACCACCATCCTCACTTTATCGGCACATATTGGGGCGCTGTAAGCACGGCGTTTTGTGCAGAAATTGTTGAGTCTGCAGATGCCTACATCTTTGCTGGTCCTATATTCAACGACTACAGCTCTATAGGTTACTCTCTTCTTCTCAAGAAAGAGAAGGCGTTAATCGTGCTACCTGATCGTGTCATGAATGGAAATGGACCCACTTTTGGCTATATTCGGATGAAGGATTTCTTGCAAGCTTTAGCTAAAAGGATTAAGAACAACACTACTGCATACGAGAATTATCATAGGATTTTTGTTCCCGAAGGACACCCTCTAAGCAGGGACGGACCCAGGAATTTGAAGAGGGTGTTGCACAATTTTTTTTTATGACCATGAGTACTAAAGTTGCCTAATAAAAAATTTACTAGGTAAAATTGGGTGTTGCACAAGCCCACAAAAGACATATTTTATAAAACATTTACACTTCATAACCTAAAATTGGGTGTGGCCTGTGCCACACCCGGCTCCCATGTGAGTCCGTCCATGCCTCTAAGGAGTGCCCCTATGGAGCCGTTGAGGGTTAATGTTCTCTTTGAACATATTCAGAAGATGTTGTCTGGTGACACAGTTGTGATTGCTGAAACCGGGGATTCGTGGTTTAATTGCAAGAAACTTAAGTTGCCAGAAGGATGCAGGTAAGCAGAAAAGAGTGTCACTCGGTTAGCAAATTTTCTGTATAGTTTCAGTTACATAAACAAGAACTCGTGTTGTAGGTATGAATTCCAGATGCAATACGGGTCAATTGGGTGGTATGTTGGTGCTACACTTGGTTATGCGCAGGCTGCAAATAATAAGCGTGTGATTTCTTGCATTGGTGATGGTAGTTTCCAGGTACATTACTTTTAAATGCTAACAAAATTTATCAATCTAAACTGACATGTGATGCGCGTGGATTGCAACACGCACTACGTTTTACCTCTCGAGGGATCTCGAGAAGCTTGCAATCCCCACCAGGCAGTGTACCTGACCGATGTAGTATAGTGTAGTGGCAAGTACCGGGGGATTGATCGTTCTCTTGCAGGGAATAGTGTTCGTTAGGCTAAAGGCTACTCTAATCTAGGTCTAAGGGTGGAGGAAGATTCTTTTTGTATTTTATGTTTTATGAAAGCAGTAAAATCTCTGGTTTTGGAGGAGAGGGCGGAATTAGTTGCTAGTCAACTAACCCAAGTTATCTACTTTTA
>LBNU01025069.1:0-21021 GCA_014162995.1 Artemisia annua | reverse complement strand
TAATTTCATTGTTATGATTCATGTTCATTCGTTCTATATTAACCGATTTGGATGTCTCTTACACTTAGCTTTTGCGAATTACCTTTATATGTGATTAAGACGAAGTTAAAAACAAAATAAAGCATTTTCACAATTTAGTTTGAAGCATGAATCAATAACAAGAAATATAATTTACATACGGAAGCAAATACACACAAAGACACACAAAACATTGGTTGCCTCCCAAGAAGCGCTTTTCTTTATTAATGAGTCTTGTAGCTAGACTCGAGGCCTTGCCTCGTTACGTGACCTCTTGATGAGTTACCCCCTCATTCAAAATGTCTTTGGGGTCGAACTTTTCCTTCAACTTCCTATTGGTGGGTTTAGTTTTATATGCTTTTTCGAATTTCTCCCCATCCGGATCATAGAGAGTGAGCCTAATGTGCCATTGCCCGTCTCCCTCTTTAGGCGGTTTCTTCCAATCCCATTTCTCCTTATCTTCCTCACTTGTCCACTTTTTTACCCTTAAATTGATTGGTAAAGTTCCTAAGAATTCTACCATCTTTCTAAAGACAAGAGGGTCCTCAAATGGGTCTAATTCAATGTCCCTAGCCAATAGTTGTTCTACCAATTGAGTTTGGTCTATAAAATCTTTTTCTAAATAGAATGGCCTTTGAGGTCCTATGAAATCACCGTTTACCCAAGGTCCGTATCTAGCGGGTCTCCTTTTTTTTAATTTCCGCCTAGAAAGAATCATATATGATTCGTAAAAATCATATATGATTCGTAAAAAATCATATATGATTTGATTCTTACGAATCATATATGATTCGTAAGAATCATATATAATTTGTTAAAATCGAATCATATATGATTCTTACGAATCATATATGATTTTTCTGGACGAAAAAAATAAAGTTCATCGAAAAAAAAGTTCTTCGAAAGTATATAACAATGCATGTCTATAGAAAGATAATTTAATTCTCGTCGCGATGGTATTTTTTTTGTAGCTTGACGATTTACGGTTTGCGAAATATTTAAGTTTTAAAAAAAGGGTGGAAGTTTATTTTTTTATTTTGATAAAAAAAATGAGTGGCTAAGATTGCTTGATGGGTTCTATGGTAAAAATTGGATCTATAAAGAACTTTTAGCAACCTAAGTATTGTGCAAAAACTAAGAAATCCACATGTTAGACGCTAGTGCAAGCTCAATATACAAAACCTTTATTTTCAAAGTTTGACAACGTTTAACAAACTAACATCAAGTGGTTGAACTGTAGGTGCCGTTCAGTTTATTCGGTTCGGTTAGTTATGTTAAAATATTTGTTGGGTAAAATCGAAAACTGAATTCAAATTGGATTAAACCGAACTGAAAATCGAATTTAAATTCGGTTTAGTTATCGGGTTGACCCGACTTACATAATGTACATATATTTTTTCATTTAATTATATATATATATATATTTTTTTCGCAAAAAAGATATTTGCAAGCTTATAAGATGTTATAATTATATCACGAAAGAGTTTTAATGATTTTTTATGTATATAAATATATAAAAATCTATATATTTAATTGATTTGGTTTTCGATTCGGTTTACATTTTGACAAAATCATATCCAAACCGAAAATCGAATGTTTAATTCAGTTCAGTTATGACAAACTGGGTTTGGTTACAAATTTGGTTTGGCTTCTGTTCTTGTTGTGAACGCTCCAAGGTTGAATTTTGTCACTGGATTTATTTGTATCATATTTATAAAGAGGAGGATAACAAAGTATAAAAAAAAACAACAAGGGAATGCAGAATAAGAAACCAAAAAACATATTAAAAAGTTTGGGGATGTAAGGAAAAAAAAGGAGTCCTTTTTCTAATAGTTTATTTAAATAAAATTACAGGAATTACATAACAACAAATCTGCTGTAGCAACAATCAACGCTCTCGATCAGGCATTGTTCCCGATCAGGAACGTTCTCGGCTCTATGAGTCCCAGGTTCGAGTCCTGGGCAGAGCTGGCAAATTGGGTACCTGTTAAGGGAAAAAATGTACTATGCAATTTTTTTATTTTTTAAAATAATTGTTTTTAGTATTTTAGGGTTCAATATTTAACTTATTTGATACATAAAACGTATAACTGTCATACTCAAACCACCAAAGCCAAGTGTTAAACGAGTCGTTTTCATGTTTGAAACTTATGTTATTCGCGCGCTCCGAACCTGTTAAGACACAATTTGCCAGCTCCTGGCAGCAGAAACAACTTTCTTTTTCTTTTTTTTAAACCAATAAAAATAGTGGAAGCAGCAATTAAAAATAAATAAATGGCCCATGCAGGTCTCGAACCTGCGACCTTCGCGTTATTAGCACGACGCTCTAACCAGCTGAGCTAATAGGCCTTTTGTTGAAACTTTAAACCAGTTCCAATATAAATATTAAATACAGTATCGGGTTTGTTAATTGAGAACACTGAACACAAACACTGTAAAAAGAAAATGGTGAAACCAACAGCAGCAGCGACGACTAAAGATGACGCGCAGGCACTTTTTAAGTCACTACGATCTGCTTATTCAGCTACACCTACTAATCTCAAGGTTTTAGATCTCTTTTTTTTATATATAATAATTAAGTTTATATATAATTTGTTTTGTGATATAATGATTTGATTTGATTAATTACAGATTATAGATCTGTATGTTGCATTTGCTGTATTCACTGCTGTTATTCAGGTACTTGTGTTATTTATTATTTATAGATCTTATTATGATCTGATTTAATTAATGTTGTTGTTTTGGTTTTAATTATAGTAATGTTGTTGTTTTGGTTTTAATTATAGTAATGTTGTTGTTTGGTCGTTGAGTTTCGGTGTTTCATTGAACTGTCCAGTGATTTTTGAGGTTTTGGATTCATTTTGCGCGTCTTTTTTTATATATGTTTTAGTTCTAAGGGTATGCTATTGATAGTTTTGCGAGTTTTGCCAAACATGCCCTAAGACTGTGGTTTAGGATCAAGTTTGGTGAATTTGCAAGCGGTTATGTTGGTCTAATTTTTGGACGGTCGATTGAATATTTGAAGGAAGGATGTTAGTAACATTGGTGTTTGATGCTAAATATGGTTGTGCTACGTGGGATGATGAAAAACTATCTTCCATAAATCAGATAATCCTGACTTTGATTTACAATGAAACTTAAAAAAAGAATTGGAATATATAACTGAATTTGGGGAAGAGCATAACAAAATTTGAGATTTAATTTACATTTCTGAGCGAGACTTTAATGTGGGCATTTCCTATTAAAGAACTAATGCGAATAATTGAAATAGTTATATAATCTCAACAACACATGCAATTAATCCACAAAAAAAGTTACACGAAGTTAAGAGTACCGGAGTTGCTTATTTGAAATTAAAAAGAATTAACGAATACATTGTTATCATTATTTTCAAAACAATCAAATAATGGCTTATCTCATCCTGCATTGCTTTCCTTGAGCTATTTCCCAAGCACTCTTCTTACATGTATATAGAACAACTTAAATACATGAAAGAATACTTACCTTTTCCTTTCTTTGAAAGATGCAATTATCTGATTAGGCCATATTTATACAACATAAGCGTATCTAAATACTAAATCATGAGTTGCTTTGTTTAGCTGAGATAGGTGATATGACGATGAAACTTACACGCATATGCATACTCTAAAATTTACTGCATTCGTTAGTGAGGAATTCAAATAAAAGATTGAGACTTATGTAGCGGACTATGAATAAAACATATGTTTACTTTGTAATACACATAATCTATATATTCTTTTCTTCATAATTTAGCAAATGGGACATTAAAATCGAAGGAAACCTACAATTATATGTGGCATACAAATTTTTTTTATTTTTATTTTTATTTTTTTTTTCATTTTTTGTTTCAAAAATCCTCGTTAAATTTTGGAAGTTATACAAATTCTCATGAACTACAAATCCATAACTATAGCAGAACTCTTGTTACTTCTAATGATTCATCATCCGGATAATATCAGGTTTACTGTATTAAGAAAATTTTGAAGATTCAAATACATGAATCCTGTGATACTATAAAAGCAAAGCCTTTCTATACAAAGTGATTGAAATATACCTACTTTTTCTTACCATTTTTACCGATAATAGTAGTAACACTAACAATTAAGGGTCTATAAAATTTAAGCAGTTACCTCTGGAGCGTTAAATTACTTGTTAGTGCTTATAAGGGAGAACCAACTGGATTCAAAATCAGTTGAGCGGGCTGAAAAGTAAATGTACACAAAAAAAAAGTGTCAAAGAATTATAAACAAAGATTTTAGAATGATCATTAATGATGAAAGTTATTTACCCCTAAGCTGCAGCCTGTAACATGTCGTCTGAGATTATCCGAGCACCAGACAAAAGAGTACCAAGACCAGTGCTGGAGAGAGGGATTTAGTCAGATAAAAAAATGTAAATATTTTGATCGATGATTTAAGATAAGAGATTGAGAACCAACCGAGGAAAAGGATACATATTGTTTCCCCGATTGCAATAGCCAATCTTGCCATTGCGTGAAAGGTTGAAGCATGTACTATATGATCAAAGGAAAACCATATATCAATAGTATTTATAAACTCTATATAAAACAACATAAAAAGTTATAGCTATTAAAACGCACCACTTCCACAAGACTTTGCATTATAGAAGATGAATAATAAATGAATTTAAACGTTAAATGTGATTGTAGTGCCTGATTCACTCATCTTCTATTGAAACCTCTTCTTCAATGAATTTCAAATGAGGATAACCTTTAACGAAAAGATTAAATTGACTAATAAACATTCAAACAACTACATCAGCTACATATGTACCTCTCTGTTGAAGATCGCAAAAACTTTACAATAATCGAGCATACAAATTAGCGCCTCTCCAAAAGAAGCACGCCGAAACAAATCCACAAGCATTTCATTAGCTATATACACATGCCCAACCGCACCTCCATTGTAAATAAAAAAATGTAAGACAGGGCTAACAAAATCTCAATTTGAATCAGTTTTTTCTTCCTATTTTACTTTTGACAATACTTTCTTTTGCGAAGATCCATTCAACTTCACGCAATGCAATCCAAAAAATTGGTGATGGGAGTTTAATAAAGGATTGCATATGCTCAAAATATGCAGCATCCATTTTATAGTACTTGAATTTAAGTATTTATGACATTAAAGTCATTGTGATAGAAAAAGTGAAGTATGTAAGAAAATTTGAAAATTGGAAGATATTTAGGGAAACAATTTAAAAAGTTAATTTTTTAGCAAAAATCAAGGTAGTTTGTTACCTACAATTAATGTGGCATTTTTTAAGCAATTTATTGAAAATAAATATAACTTTCCTGCATTATGATGATCTATTATTCAAAATTCAAAACTATCCTGCATTATCATAACACAAAAATATACATACGGGGGGCTTTAGTAGCTACATATGATTTTATTTTCAATAAATATCATGCTTAATAATACTAAAATAAATATACAAATCAATAACATAACATAACATAAATAATATAATCTGGTAATTAATAAATAATACCTTACTGCAAATAACATCATCTTCATTTTAGTTATCCCAGAAATCCGATATCAAACAGATGACCATAGGGCAATCCGTACTATTTTCTTTCAATTTCTGCAGGAAATCGGTAAAAGATAAAAAACCAAATGAAAAAATGAAAATTAATTCATAAAATCATCCAAATCAAAATAGGACCTTATTGCAAATAACATTTCTGAACAATCATAAATCATCATCAGAATCGACATAGTTTGCATCATCATCATCTTTCAGCATCTGCATCATCAATGAAATCATCCAAATGAATATGTGTACGAAATCGGAAATCCAGAAGGATGACACAAAAAACATGCAATTGACACAAAAAAATTATCAAAATAAAAATTAAAAACCTGTAATCGATACAAAGTTTATCAAAAAAATAATAATAGTTGTAACCTGTAATTGATACAAAAATTATCATACATCATCCAAGTTAGTCGGAAAGGTTTTGCCGTCAAATAGGTGGTCGGAATCTTTACGCTGAAAACCACAATCGATTTTTGGGATTAAACAAAGTTGAGGTTCTCTGATCCATACATCCTGAGTCAATTACTGATCTTGATAATATTTTGATTCGATATGTTTGTTAGGGTTTATGATTTTGAATCTGTTAATTGTGGATTCTTGGGAGGATTTATCGCTTTTAGGATTAAAGAGAGAGGGTGGTTACTCGTGTGCGTGTGTTTTTTAGTTTGAGGTTATGTTTTGGGTCCAGAATTTGTTTTTATGAGATGGGGCCCAATTTACTCCTTGCATTAATTGTTTTTAGTGAGAATGCTTGTGAACCGTTGATTAAAATGAATATACACGTGTCGAATTTACAACAATTTTGGGTTAGAGATTGCTTTTCAAAAGCTTGTTTTATATAGTTAGTAGATTTTCAATTAAAAGGAGGTGAGATATGAAATTGTCCCTTATTTAAATGTGTTACTATGTTGTTTGTCTATGTTGGGCGTGAAACCAACTAATGTGCTAATTTGATCACACACTAACAAGTGAAACTACACGTTACCCCAAAGAATATATATTGTTCCCACACATTATGCCTAAACCTAAGTATTGTGCAAAAACTAATAAATCCACATGTTAGACGCTAGTGCAAGCTCAATATACAAAACCTTTATGTTCAAAGTTTGACAACGTTTAACAAACTAACATCAAGAGGTTGAACTGTAGGTGCCGTTCAGTTTATTCGGTTCGGTTAGTTCTGTTAAAATATTTGTTGGGTAAAATCGAAAACTGAATTCAAATTGGATTAAACCAAACTGAAAATCGAATTTAAATTCGGTTTAGTTATCGGGTTGACCCGACTTACATAATGTACATATATTTTTTCATTTAATTATATTTTTTTTCGCAAAAAAGATATTTGCAAGCTTATAAGATGTTATAATTATATCACGAAAGAGTTTTAATGATTTTTTATGTATATAAATATATAAAAATCTATATATTTAATTGATTTGGTTTTCGATTCGGTTTACATTTTGACAAAATCATATCCAAACCGAAAATCGAATGTTTAATTCAGTTCAGTTATGACAAACTCGGTTTGGTTACAAATTTGGTTTGGCTTCTGTTCTTGTTGTGAACACTCCAAGGTTGAATTTTGTCACTGAATTTATTTGTATCATCTCTTATATAATAAAACAAAACCCCTAGTGGGTACTTTGTCATTTTGAAAAAAAAGAATATTTTCTTATTAGGCAATATTCTAATTATTATTTAATTTATAAGTTTTTAAATTCGTTTTATTGATATACTATACAAGTAAAAGATAAATACAAAAAATATAGATAAGATTTAAATGATTATCTTTAATTATAAAAAACTACAATTAAAAATCATAAATCAAACAAAATAAAAGTTAAATTATTAGTTTCTTAATAAATAAAAATTTATCATTCAAAAAAATTTTAAAAAACCCGCGCGTGCGCGGGCATTATAACTAGTATTTATAAAGAGGATTACAAAGTACAAAAAACAACAAGGGAATGCAGAATAAGAAACCAAAAAACATATTAAAAAGTTTGGGGATGTAAAGGAAAAAAAAGAGTCCTTTTTCTAATAGTTTATTTAAATAAAATTATAGGAATTACATAACAACAAATCTGCTGTAGCAACAATTAACGCTCTCGATCAGGCATTGTTCCCGATCAGGAACGTTCTCGGCTTTATGAGTCCCAGGTTCGAGTCCTGGGCAGAGCTGGCAAATTGGGTACCTGTTAAGACCTGTTAAGGGAAAAAATGTACTATGTAATTTTTTTATTTTTTAAAATAATTGTTTTTAGTATTTTAGGGTTCAATATTTAACTTATTTGATACATAAAACGTATAACTGTCATACTCAAACCACCAAAGCCAAGTGTTAAATGAGTCGTTTTCATGTTTGAAACTTATGTTATTCGCGCGCTCCGAACCTGTTAAGACACGATTTGCCAGCTCCNTTTTTTTTTAAACCAATAAAAATAGTGGAAGCAGCAATTAAAAATAAAATAAATGGCCCATGCAGGTCTCGAACCTGCGACCTTCGCGTTATTAGCACGACGCTCTAACCAGCTGAGCTAATAGGCCAATTTGTTTATTACTTTACTCCACCAAACTATATATAAAACCATCTTAGTATCAAGTACGACCAATTGTGATTATAATAGGGTTTGTAAAAATTTGAAGAAACAAAGAGAAAGAAAATGGTGAAACCAACAGCAGCGACGACTAAAGATGACGCGCAGGCACTTTTTAAGTCACTACGATCTGCTTATTCAGCTACACCTACTAATCTCAAGGTTTTAGATCTCTTTTTTTTTTTTATATAATAATTGAGTTTATATATAATTTGTTTTGTGATATAATGATGTGATTTGAATTAATTACAGATTATAGATCTGTATGTTGCGTTTGCTGTATTCACTGCTGTTATTCAGGTACTTGTGTTATTTATTATTTATAGATCTTATTATGATCTGATTTAATTAATGTTGTTGTTTTGATTTTAGTCGATATTAATGTAGTTGTTGCGCGGTTGAGTTTCGGTGTTTCATTGAACCGTGCAGCGATTTTTGAGGTTTTGGATTCATTTTGCGCGTCTTTTTTTATATATGTTTTAGTTCTAAGGGTACGCTATTGATATTTTTGCGAGTTTTGCCAAACACGCCCTAAGACTGTGGTTTAGGATCAAGTTTGGTGAATTTGCAAGCGGTTATGTTGGTCTAATTTTTGGACGGTCGATTGAATATTTGAAGGAAGGATATTAGTAACATTGGTGTTTGATGCTAAATATGGTTGTGATACATGGGATGATGGAAAACTATCTTCCCAGTTATGATATTATAGGGGGTTAAGGTTTAACCAGGATCTTTAGTGTTTACTGTTTAGTGTTTACTGCTACATATAGCTGTGTACTACTGTAGTGAAACGTTTAGAAATTGTGAAAAAGAAGCATAGGAGTGAATCATATGACTGGGGCCCGAGGCTAGTAACTTCACTGATCATCCAAACTGTCCAAATATTTGCTCCTTTTCACCAGCTTGGTCAGTAAGTTTTGAGCTATAATAGTAATATCAAGGGGTATCCAACAATAGTACTTGTGCACCGATTAGTGATTTGCTCATATTAATGCTCTGTGATGACTGATGAATCGGTAGGTTATATTTTCATCTCTCGTTGAAGAGAGTATATCTACTTGCTGGTCACAAAGAGCGATAGATAGCATAGAATGGTCGTTGATTATTTGGCTTGATGAAGTATTAATGAGTAGCAAATGGCTATAGGGTAGTAAGCTGCTTTTATTCTCGTGGTCATGATTGAGATCTCACGTAGTGCTGTGCTTTTTTACTTCGATGACACCTTTTTAGGCATTAAATTTTATGCTCAAATAGAGTGGTATTTGATTACCTTTAGCGAACTACTTGTATGCTTGACTAGGCAGAAATGATAGGGAACTCTTGTTTCAAGATAGAACAGAAAAATAACGAGGACGCATTGTCATTTATCATTTTTCTCTATCAATTAAGGTCTTTTTATATTCAATCATGGAATTTTACTTTGTTTTTTACCTATTACCAGGTGGGCTACTTGGCAATTGTTGGCTCCTTTCCATTCAACTCCTTCCTCTCAGGTGTACTTTCTTGTGTCGGGACAGCCGTCCTTGCTGGTAAGCTTATGTGTATTCAACATTACAAGTAGACGTGTTTCATTTTAATCAGGGTTCAGTGTTTTAAAAAATCATGTATGTTATCCTTTTGGCTGCAGTTTGTCTCCGTATCCAAGTAAACAAAGAAAACAAGGAATTTAAGGTACCTTTCTTGTTTCTCTTTGGCTATGTACTTTTATATATTTTGATGGAGAAAACAATGTTAGTGTTAGTAGGGTAGCAAAATGGGCGGGCTGAGTGTGGTAAGTAGCGGGTTGACTTGAAACACTTGTAAATCAAAAGTTTATATCATTAATAAATAATTGGTGTCTCAAAACAAAAATTCTATGATTGATTTACAATCTAACGTTTTAGGAAAAAAACGATTTTGGAGGTTTTATGCATCACAAATGCACTTTGGTGACTTTTTGTCCTGTTTTCTTATTAGCTACTGTTTTTATTTGATCAGTATGACTGGTTAGAGATAATACATAAACTTGATTTGACTCAGTTCTGAATTCATGGGTCAAATTTGCCACGTCTTTGTTTCGTTGAATCCCTTGGGATATTCCTGAAATTTGCATTCCTGACACGTGAGAGTAATCCTGAAATTGCCTTTCTGATGTCCATGTTCCCTGTATTATTGGTGCCTTCGTTTATCATCTCTTTACTCGGTTACATCTGATATTCATTTATGAAATTGTTTCAGGATTTACCTCCCGAGCGTGCTTTTGCTGATTTTGTTCTTTGCAATTTGGTCTTGCATTTGGTGATCATGAACTTCCTTGGATAACTTGTGTTCTCAGTTTATTACATCAAAAGATTATAGACTAAAATTTTGTTATCGAGGATTTACCGAATATTTCTAGGCCCTTGCTGCATGATGATTCATGATATGTGCAACATCCAAACCCGTTTAATTTACGAAAGAAGAAACTTTTATATCGCTGCTACTAGTTTACCAATGTTCAAGTGTTTGCATGGATAAATCTTAGATCATGTCAACTTGAACTTGTTTGTGTCAACATATAGGCTATATTTCTATCCTGATGCCATTTTCCGTAGAATTTCTATCCTAATGCTAAAAAGTTTAAAAGATAAAGATAAAACTTGCCCATGTGTATTATTCTGATTTATCTGCAAAACTGTATTTTTGGTGAATTCTTGTGGGTAACGATTTCTACCAACTTGCCCATGTGATCTTGGTGGTATCTTGTTGGAACTTGGAAGGCCGGCACTCGCTTCTAAGTTGGCATGCTAGTTAGGTTATCCATATGGTCTTTGGATATACTTTTTAATGTTATGACTATTTTTTGTTGTTTATGCAAAACTGACTTTTACAATAATGTCCCATGACGGAGACTGAATCCAAGTTTCTATACAATGTGTTAGATCATGACCTCTCTGCCAGCCGGATGGCCAAGATGAATTTGTTTACGGTATGCAATGTAACTCATGGGTAGAGAAAACAAACATGTGAAGTTAGTTCATGGAAACACGACTTAGAAAACTTCAGCGAATTGACTTCCCCTAGTGGAACGATAAAGTTAGACTCTTGTCACTAATTACTGTAAACCAGTTGCCAACTTCTCCGTGTAAAGGAATGTCTACCACTTTATCTAATGTTATGAGATAAATTAGCACGCAACCGTATACCAAAGCTTGTAGTATACATATTCATGTACACAAAAGTACGTTGATTAATTTTTATCTTTCTTGGAGCATATATATACATTGATTAATTGGATGTTGGGTATGAAAAGGGGTCTTTTCTTTGACATTATTCGGTCTTGAAATTGGATGAAACCAGACCATAAACGTACATAGAACCATATATGCTGGCATGGATAAATTTTGACTGAGACTACAATGATAATAATGAGTTGAGCGTGTGGCTGATCACCGGTCCTTCCATATCAGCATAATAAACACTTGCGTATGTATCATCCACCAATCACAACTCATATAAAGTGCCGAACACAAGACTATAAAGACAAGTGCATTTCACTAAACTCGGGATTCTAAAAACAATTTTAAACTACAGAGGAAAAATCCATGTGGTTTATAGGCACTCCCAAAAATCCCCCTCTGCCCGCCGAGTCTCATATAACTACAATACACGTTACTACCAACACTTTTTATCTTACACACGCTAGAAGACACAAACCAGAATCTCATTGCAATGTCAATACTCTCTCCTTCATTTTGCATCACAAATCCTAGGCTTAATTCAACTTCAACCCGTGTTCGCTATGTTTTGCGGCGGTTTTCTATGGGAAAAATATCCAGAAGCATGACGGATATGGTGACAGGTACGAAGTTGTCAACTCTGCGATCAGTTGTAGCTTCTGAGACACATCAGTCTAGTACATTTCTTGATGCTCGCTCTGAACAAGGTAGGTACACTGATTCTGCTTGTGCTCTTGACATTATTCAAACTAGCTTTTGAATCATTACGTGTTTGTGTTTAGTTTTATGTTAATGTAACCCTGTGATATATTAAAGTACGAGTACACAATATATAAATTTAATCCTCAACACGCTATTCTTCATGCCTTAAAACCTTCTTTTACTAAAGGTAAATGATAACATTATGATCCAATAGGTAAAGATTTTTGCTATCTTAACCGAGATACGGATGAATGTGAGTTTGAATTCAAGTACATAACTGTGGTTTACATACCTGTCTATTGTCTATAGACATCAGAACGGATAAACAAGCAAGCAGTTGTGGAAAGAAGACTCACACAACTATAGTATTGCATGAAGCCGTTAACTAGTACAGTAGCCTTAAAGTATATAATACTATTAGCAGCAGCAGTCATCGTTTTAGTGATGTGATGATGGAACAAATAGTCATAGTCGTAGAAGTAGCCACTACTGCCAAAAACAATAGTATCTTAAAGTATATACTCCTACTATTGTAGTTTCTACCGTTGAAGAGTTTCTGATGATAAAATGAACAACGATCTTGCTTACAATAGAATGCAGCTGCGTCTTGAAAATGATCATACCCATTTGAGCATGTCTTAGGTGTCCCTTGTTGTGATACAAGTGGTATGTTCTTTGCATATAACAGCGAATTTGATTTTCTAGTTATATTATTCCCGGCAGATCTGCTTTGTGGAATCCGAAGAGAGATGGAAGCTGGTACCCTGCCAAAATTCGTTGCTCGGTTGATGGAGGAGCTGTATCTGAACTACAGAAATGCAGTAAATTGCTTTTATTGTTCTTGCTGTACTATTCCTTTAGTTGTAGTGTACGTCTTTTGAGTGACTGACCAATGCTAATGATCTTATCATCTTGTACTCAACTGAATATTCTAACCATAGAGTAGATGTAACTTCAACATATGCAATTACAGGAAAATTTGCCTCCTTAGAGGTCACCCTGTACTCTTGTCGAGAGCCACTTTAGTTATCCTTTGACCTTTTCTATATGGTGTTTCTTGAGTAGCTGTTTTCACTCTTAGTGATGGTATCTCAGTAACATGTTCGTTATTCTTTTCATTTTCAGGTGTTCCAAAGTGGAGATCCTGGTGCAGAACATATTGTCCTATCCAACATGAGTTTAGCATTGGATCGCATTTTGTCAGATGTGAAGGTTTGACTTGATTATGCATTCCGTTATGTATCGCTTGCAGTGTTTTTGTACTGTAACCACTTATCATATTTTTCATCTAAATGTGGTAACTAATTTGCAGGATCCATTTGAGTTCTCACCATATCACGAGGCTATCCGAGAACCTTTTAACTACTCTTTGTTTGTTCAAAATTACATCCGTCCTTTAATCAATTTCAGGTTAGCTCACAATCATTGCGTCATGATAGTGTTCACTTAGATATTTCATACCATGCGACAAGGCAAAACAATATGCACTTTAAAGAAATTAGCTCTCACAGAAATTTCATAATTGCTTTGGCCCCTGTCACAGACTTTATATTTTCCTAGAACTAAATTATGTAGTAACTAATAACTTTTCTGTTTCAAAATGTATGATTATTCGTAATTGCTTGTCAGGGAATCATATGTTGGCAACATTTATCTTTTCTACGAGATGGAAGAACAACTCAAGCAGGTGCCAGCTTGTCATAATCATCTTTACTTTAAATGACTATCTGGTATGTAGAAAGCGCTATTCCTTTCGCATACACAAATAGCCTCTGAGGAAAATGAACCTTTTGATAAAATTTTCATCAGTCAAAGCTACTATATGTTTATTTCTTTTGTAAGAAAATAATGTTATGAGAGAAGTCTAATATTTGCTTTGTATATTAAGGGCGAGAATGTGATATTGATCTCAAACCACCAAACTGAAGCAGATCCAGCTATTATCGCCTTGCTGCTCGAAACCACAAGTCCTTATATCTCTGAGAATGCAGTAAGCTTTTCTTTAATCAAAGGACCATGTTGTATGAAAGTAATCTATGAGGCGATCATTTTAATACCATAACGCAGATCAATGTCGCAGGTGATAGAGTTTTAACAGATCCCCTTTGCAAGCCTTTCAGCATGGGCAGGTGGTCATACACCTATTCTTCCGCTGTAATAATTCTGTTCTGCAATATCTTTCCTGATTTCTTTTAACAATTTACACTTTTTAACCTTATGTTGGCTTAGGAATCTGTTATGTGTGTATTCGAAGAAGCATATGAATGATGTTTCCGAGCTTGCTGAAATGAAAAGGATGGCAAACACAAGGACTTTGAAGGAGATGGCTTTGCTTTTGAGGTATCAACTAGTTTTACCTTTTGATGTTTGGCAGATGTTTAAAGTTACGCTGAAGTTTCTAAAGGATGTTATTGTAGCATTGCTTAACGATTCCTATTAACATCTAGGAGTGGATCCAAGTTAATATGGATTGCAGCAAGTGGCGGCAGGGACAGGCCAGATCCCATCACAAATCAATGGTTTCCGGTACGATATTTAGCATATATGGAACCAATAAAGATATCAAGTGTTGGAAAGCATTAATAATTATGTTACTTGCATCAGGCACCATTTGACGCCTCTTCTGTAGACAACATGAGAAGACTTGTGGAGCATGCTGGTGTGCCAGGCCATATATATCCTTTAGCCCTACTGTGTTACGATATTATGCCCCCTCCTCCCCAGGTTTCTTACTAATTTAGATCACTTTTATTCTACTTGTAACTCCATTGACCGTATATTAAAAAAGCATTTGAATAGGTTGAGAAAGAAATTGGAGAGAGACGGGTGATCTCTTATCATGGTGCTGGTTTATCAGTCGCCCCCAAAATTGATTATAATGAAGTTACTGCCTCTAGTGAAGGCCCTAAGGAGGTTTGTACTACATAATTACGAGTCTTCATTTCAAGTAAATATGAATATATTTCGCTTGTGTCATTTTTCTTATTGTCATATTCTAACGAGGCTTGTCTATGTTGCAGGCTAAGGAAGCTTATTCACAAGCACTTTATGATTCAATCTGTCAGCAATATAATGTGCTAAAAACTGCAGTACATGGAGCACAGGGTTTAGAAGCGTCAACCGCAAGTGTCTCACTGTCACAACCCTGGCAATTACTTAACTAGATTGCACTTTCACTCGTATGTTGTTCCTACAGGTAAGACTTTCTGATTTTGAAATGCGAATCTGGCTCATTCGCTTATTCTTATTCCAAGCTTTAATATCTAGTAGAATATTCTTGAGATATAATTTGTTAAAAACAGATTTAACAAATTTTCATATATCATTTATTTCAAATAGTTGTTTAATTTACAGAACCTTGGTGTACAGAATACATATTACTCGACCAGAGATGAACAGAGCCAATTTAATCTGATACAGAAAGCAATACGTTCACAAAGGTGCTTATATTCTTGAACTCAATGTGAAGTAATAAACGTTGACACCCATCTTCAAGGTACATACGGTCGTCTACAGCTTCTGATGGAAAATGCCGAAGTACTTGTTAGACAATTCTACACCACACCATGTTGTAACTTGCAACTATTTGCAGCAAAATATAAGATATCTATGATGTATTTAGGGCTTTTAAAAAGTAAAGTTTTTTAAGTTTACATAACTTGCTACATTTAATAATTCTTAAAAACAAACTTTAAAATTCACTATTTACACATTACTTAATAGCATTAAATTGTATGTTACAATGATAAGATATAACTACTACAAAATATTTAATACAGTATATTCATAGTTTGAAATTATAACTCTAAAAGTTGAAGATAATAATGTTACATATTTCTATTTTAACCTCTTCACCATCGTACATCACAAGCACACAACGACTATCCGTTATCATCGAAAAACATCCTTTACAAAAATTAAAAAAGAAAAGCAAATGATCACCCCTAAATATAGTACTCGTCTTCGCTGCTTTGCGCGGGTACTATTCTATGTTAAAAAATGAGTTAATAATATCATAAGCTTACTGCATTGGAGATGCTCTTATGTTGATGTCGTAACTATTTTCGCATAACATGTGAACCCAAATAATTATATTGCAGGTACCCACCGCAACGCGTGGGTAGCCGGCTAGTATGATTAATGTACAAGGATCAACTATTTCTACGATGATGGTAATAAAGGAGAATGTGCACACCTCAAAAGCCTTGCCATTAATAATTTATTCAACTGATTCAACGATTTCCTTGATGAAGACATCTCGATACCGTGTGACTGATATGAAGACGAAT
This sequence comes from Artemisia annua, assembly GCA_014162995.1. Taxonomy (NCBI): domain Eukaryota; kingdom Viridiplantae; phylum Streptophyta; class Magnoliopsida; order Asterales; family Asteraceae; genus Artemisia; species Artemisia annua. The sequence goes on along the minus strand of LBNU01025069.1, from coordinate 4,635 downwards.
GAAAGGGGGCTTGGAGCCTTATCCTTTCCACCACCTTGCATAAACACTTTTAGGTGCAAATTAACTGAATCACACATTGGTACAAGATAATTTCAATCTGATCTTCAATCTTAATCAAGTTTGATGTCTTGCCAATTGGTAAATACACACATGTATGGAATTATTACATATACATTATAATAGCACAAAAGGTTTTTAACACGTAACAAAAAAAATCCAAGATGATAGAATATATCTACTAAAATAAACAAGAAAGGATCAAACGAAACTTTAAGTACTTTTAAAGAACCAGCTGACCTGGTGCAATACACACAATTTATTACCAAGATGCCTCACATCCATGATTATTGATTGAACGAGTACTAAGTAGAAGTTGGGCTAAATGCTAGAGGCATCGTCGATATCAGGGAAAAGGAGCATCTTCACCACTTCGGTCATGGTTGGTCTAGCGTCTTTATCATCCTCAACACATTGTAGAGCTACTGTTAAAAGATTTTTCATCAGACCCTTTTCATATCCATCCCTAATCATAGGATCCAGTATATCCATGATTTGTTTTTCTGTCGAACTAAGTCCTTCCTCTTGGACCTTATCTCTCACCCAGCTTACGAGCGGTTTTTGCTCCCCACTTTGATCATCGTCACTTGTTTGATCACTTGTAGGACCTCGTCCTGTTATCATCTCTAGTACCACCATCCCATAGCTATAAACATCCACTTTTGAGGTTATTGGAAGATTAAACACCCATTCAGGGGCCATATACCCTCTAGTCCCTCGTATCTTAGAGAAGATTGAATTTTCTCTTCCATCTTGGTTAAATAGCTTGGACAACCCAAAATCGGCTATCTTTGGGTTATAATCAGCATCCAATAATATGTTATGCGGTTTAACATCACAGTGCAGAACCCACTCCAAGCAATCTTCATGTAAATAGGCTAGCCCTTTCGCAACCCCACTTGCGATTTCAATCCTCTTATGCCAATCAAGCTGGTTAGCACCTAAATTCTTGGCTAATGAGCCATTCTCCATGTACTCATAGACTAAGATCCTATGCTTTCCTTCTGCACAATAACCATATGTTTCTATTAAGTTCTTGTGATTTATCCTCCCAATTGTACTCATCTCTGCTAGAAATTCAGCTTCTCCATGGAATGCCTCGTGGAGTCGCTTAATTGCTACCACTCGATTGTCAGGAAGTATGCCTTTGTATACAACACCACCGCCACCTCTCCCTATCTCATCTCTAAACTTATGAGTCGCCTTCGTTATTTCATCATATGTGAACCTTCTGAATCCAGTAGCAATTGCAAGGTAGTTTTGAGTTGTTGCACCTGAAGGTTTTCTGGTAACATAGTAGAAGAATAGAAAACATGCACCTTCGATTACACCAAGGATGATGCTGAACCACCTCATAAACTTGAGGGAACCATTTTCACTCTCTTTGTCATATGTTCGTCTTAGCTCGATTGTAGAATTTGTGCAATGCAAGCGGGTCTCGTTAGCAACATTTTGATGATATGATACTACATCAATTTTAGGTAGCTTAAGATAAGTGGTGAAAGGATTAGCCTTGTAGATGCCATTGACCAACAAATTCTTGGCAGAACATCCAAAGGTGCCCTTCTCAACTTCGAGTCCGTATTGGAAGGCTTTACACTTAGTGTCGCCCAAACATGCCTTCTTGCATTCACTGAAAGTAACATTTGGTAGATACCACAAATCGAAACCAATAAATTCTACATAAGGGAGTCTTATGAAGTCATAATTTTCATGATATTGACTAAGATCGAATGTAGGTTCACACCCAAGCCATGAATCTGTTTGGTTCTTGGCCTTGTACCCATGCATGCAAGTGCAACTTCGTCCCAATTCAGAACTATAAGTACATAGGCTATCTGGACCACAATTCCCAGAAATAGCGCATGGCTTTGATATTGCTTGCCATGAAACTATCCAGCGTCTTTTGTTAAGCGAGTAAACTCTAATATTGCCATCAACATCAAGCGTCAATCTTCTTTGAAGGTTAGATCCATAATCCGTGGTATTAAAGGAAAATTGGTCTGTAGAGCGGAATTGGCCTTCGGAATCAAGCATAGCGATTCTACTACTATTGTAACTAGACCTTCCTGCTTCCCATGTTGGTAACCAAGGGGGTGGCCAATAAACGCTTGTTACTTCATCGTTATTGAAAAGAAGGCGAATCACGTTGTCATTGTCAAAATAGAGTTTGTAGTAGCCAGAAGAAAAATTTGTCGAACTTTTTGAAGATATAAGGAAGGTATCTTTGGTGAAAAGCTGATTAGGAAGGATGCTGTTGGTTGGAAAACTAAAGCTTTGCCAAAGATATGGTTGTTTGTCTAGTTCCTTAAGAACAAGATTACCAGAGTTGAGGATTTCTAACTTTAAAGGCGAACTGGACTGAGTGTTGGTGGTCCAAATTCTGCGGTTCACGTCCTTTAAAACAAGATTTCCATTTCTCCACAAGGAAATTGTGGAGCGTCTTCCATTGACTGGCTCATCCCGGTTTGCCATCCAAACAAATGTATGATTGCCATCTGACATGGGTTCGGAAAACCATATTGCAAAGCAATATGCGTTTAGGCCAATACGGTGAAATCCAGCTGTAAAAAGACGATTTGGTGATACTAAATGATCTTCACTTTCGACATGAAGTGAAGACCCTTGGGTTAGAACACTTGAAGATAAAGCAGTTGGAATGTTTGCAGAATGATAGAAGGTAACTAAAAGTAAGAGAAGCAGGAAGGGCAAATGCATCATATTTTTTTATTTTTTTTTGAATAAACCTGTACATTGTGTTTGTGTATTTATAAGAAGTTTATTTGATATAATCTCGAATAGCAAAGTAACCCGTGAGGACATAGTCAAAGTTGTCAACTACATTAACGAACTTAAGAAAAGGGAATCTTAATTTTTTTAGAGGTAGCTAAGGCTAGATGTCAAGGTAATGCAACTTTAACCATATACCTCGCGCCACGTCAACTTTCTATCTCCTTTCACTTTCCTTCACCTCACTTCACCTTTTAGTGGGTAAGGCAAGCCCATCTTCACTTTTTTTTTACTTACACAATTAAAAACGTAACCGTAAAAATATAAAACCATATTAGAAATTTAGATGATTTCTTAATGGAGTTGTGTTTTGGTGAAGTAGTGCTTTAAAAAGTATAAATTTAGTGAGTATTTATCTATCTATATTTATACTACTTTATAATACATTTGGGACATGCTATTAATAGACGGCTTAAAAATTCAGATTCAACATCTTACTTATAATGAAAATATTTGTATTAGATTTCAATTTCAAATGCAACGTAACAGATATGCAGACAAGTCCATTTACTGCCAATTTACACCCCATCAATACCATTGTACAACCCACTTAAAGTAATTGTAACAGCCACTAAACAAATGTAACAACCATTTGAAAAATTCAATTTTGTTAAAACCTGTAAGTGTAACATTCACCAACTGTAACAGCCAATGCAATATTGCTAGAGAATGAGAATGCTAAAAATCAGGAACTGTAACAACTAAAGTGTAAAAGTCTCTATAAAAGCATGACAAGTGTCTCGATGATAGTTGTTGAGCGTGATCTTGAAGTAACTAAAAATCTGTCATCTTTTCACTTCGTCTCCAACCACTGAAAGTTACTTTGATCGAGACCAAGAGCAAGCAGGGATTTTGTCCTCTTAATCGCTTTCCCCAACCACTGATAACACCGCTTTGAAGTTTAGCATCAAATAGATCATTAAACATCATTGATAACTTATTTGTTTTATATTTCAGATAAGAAGCTCAAATCGGCTACAACAATTGTCAAGTTTATGGCTCGTGGTCAGTGACTTCTTGGAACTTTGCAACAACAAAGGTTTTCTCGATATAGTGTTTGTTGGTAAATGGAGGTCACTTAACTCGGAATGTAAAATATTCAACTCTATTTACATGGAGGTGTTTATGAACAGGGAGGTAAATGCAAACGATCGCCTCGCCACTGCGAAGACCATTTATCAGCAACGATATGGTGGGAGAAGCTTCCAATACGTTCACGTGTGGGAGGTTTTGAGAAACCACCCCATATGGCTAGTTTATGGTTAACGGTGTTGTATCGTTTTTTTAACCGTATAATTATTTTACGTTTCGTTTTTTTAACCGTATCGTTATTTTACGTTGCGTATGTTTTTATTTTCTTGTATTGTAATTTTAGTTTAATGAAATGAATTTAGTTTATTTAATGAAATAAATAAAAAAAATAAAGTTGTAAACAGTGGGCCCCAAATGAGTAAGTTGAGGTTAGTTGTTGGTGAAGGGGTTAGTTGTGAAGAGGATGTAAGATGATGTGGCACCCGTAAGCCCCAAATGAAGAGATTTGTCTCTTCACTACACCTTCCTCTCTAAGGATTTTAAGTGCTCGATCAGTGAGGTGTCAGTGATTTTTATCCGGCATCTTCTGGTCTTCTTTTTGTCCTTTGTTGTTTGCTACTAATTCTCAAATATCTCAGTGGCCAGTGGAGTTTTTGTTGGGGACTACTATAGTAACCCTCTCTAGTAGAAACCCCCCCCCCCTAGCCTTGTACGGATACTGTAGCTACAGTATTTTCACTGTAGCAACAGCTTTTT
>LBNU01025068.1:19567-46694 GCA_014162995.1 Artemisia annua | reverse complement strand
TAATTGGACGCGATAGGACTTTTGAATCTGGTTCAAAGGTTTTGGTTTGTTGTATAAGTCATCCAGAAGCCTCGCATCATATCAATCCCCCTTGGCTTTGAGTGCAATACTTATGAAGCCATGATGGAGGCAAGGTCTCAAGAAATTTAGCATTGCCATCCTTCATTGGTCTGGCCTTGCCTTCAGCTGATTCAATTGGACCAGAAATTCTTGTGAAACTTTACTAACCCTCTGGTTATACCTTACTCTTCTGTGCTCTGAAATCGTTGAAACTGCTGCTTCAGCGATTGACTTCCTCACTCTTCTTGTCCATATTCCCCACCAAATCTAGCTTTAATCGCCCATCCATGAGTCCTTTGCATCAGACATGAAGGCTGAAAGTTCACCCAAGTGGTCTGGAGGTATGGCTTGAAGAATATAAGTATCGACACTTTTTTTTCCCTCTGAAGAGCAAGAAACCTTCTTCAGCAGATGTGGGATCTAAGATAAGTATATTCTACCAATCTGCATCAGTTCAGTTTCTTTGATTTACCTTTAAGCTACCTACTTCAAAGCATTATCGCGTCTATGTTGCGGAAATCCAGTTCTGATCTGCATTGACCAGCAGTTCCATACCTTCTCCTCTCTAACCCGGCTAAGGGACATTCCTTCCACCTTGCTGTTTTCGGAGAGCAGTGAGGTGATGTTCCAGGGATGTTGTTGATTTTGATGTGTTTGTGTCATGACCAGATCAGATCCAGACATTATGTAAAGTCGGTGTTGGTTGAGAGTGGTTGAAAAATTGATTTCTTAGTATCAGAGACTCTCCCGGGCTTGGATCCACTGTTGAAATCTCAATTTTAAAGACTTGATGATTCTTGTAGCTCTCGATTTGATCGTTAGCAAGTGTCTATGTAATCAAACACTCTAATAAGAGCATCTCCAAAGCTTGTAACTCTAATGCGGAATATCAAATACAAGCAATTAAACATTAATACTAGAACACTTAATCCTCTATGGATTACTATATTTAAGAAACTTAAAAAAACATAGTAAAAATAGAATAAAAAAATATAAACTTGTTCGTTACAATCAAAATAAATTGTTTCCTTTTATTAGAGAAGAACTCTAACTAAAACCGTTTCTCAAGTAACGCTATAACTATAAACTTTACCCAATGATCATGCCTTACTTCTAATATATTCATGCATCCTACACGTACATTACATAATGACGGCGGGGTTAACTATATCCGCATAAACTAAATATGCTTGAAAACTATGTCTTCAGCAGCTATCACATCCTCAGGCAGAATCTGTTCTTCGCAGGATTCCTTCAGCAGTCCCATCAGCATCAATTCTCACTTGCGACATTCCCAACACTTCCATTTAATCTCCATATCAATGGAAGCTATAAAAGGTTGTAATCCAACTTATAAACACATCACATTTGCTATTTGCTTCTCTGTGGGTTAAAAAATCTCTCTTCCAAATCCTAAGACTCAACCCAAAATGACTTATGTTTGTTTTGAAAATAATTACCCAACAAAATGGTGCCGAAGGTCCCTCTGGTCTTCAGTATATATGGCTCCTGAGCCATATCATTTATTTGTATATTGAACGATGGTGTTACATTTAGATCAGTTTACATTAATTTATATTTGTGTTATTTTTACTATGCTGCTAATTCGTAGTCAGGTGTACATAAGCATATCTTGTCAGTGTTCTTTGCCTGGTTTTCTTTTAAACAAATAAATACATTTGGATTGTGTCTCCCATCTTGTATAGTTGTAGCATTCATATCTAAGCACTAAGAATGCATCTTTCATTCAGGTTGCTGCCAGCTATATCATTTGAAGAGTTTGATTTAAGATTTCACGCATTGGATAAGAATCGCGATTCTAAGGTAGTTTTCTGACTTTGGTCTATAGCCTCTTTTTGGGAAAGGTTTTGCGTTCAATATAGGATTTTATCCCTTGATTCTTTCTAGCTGTTGGATGCACCAAAAATCATGTGAAGTTCCTTCTATTGACTTTCCATCCTCTGTTTTCATTATTTCATTTGGACCGGAAGATTTTAGAAAGTTAAAGACAACTTTATTCCTTCATGACATATATGTTGTCTTATTTTTTTTCATTTAGTTATGTGCAACAACTGAAAAATGGTACTGCACCTTTCATATTTTGGTTTGGTTATACTTAATAACCACAATAGTTTTTCTTCAATGGTAAATTCAGTAGATCGAGTTGTTAGGGCTTGCGAAACTTCTATTTTATTTCTTTTATTCTAATTTCATACTAATAGTTTGTTGTCTTGCTCAGTTTATTTCTATTGTTACATGACAGATTGATCCAGCCGAATTCAATGACCTTCTCAATATTATTGCCAGAGAATATGAAAAGGAGGAATCAGTAAGTTGGTATTCATGAGAAACATCTTTTCAATTTCACATAGAATGACAATATACATATGTATTTAACTCAACGCTTTCTTTCATGCCACACCTTCATTTTGCAGGAACCGTGGCTAAGCAGGTTCCCCTTTTACAACTCTCCCTCTTCTAATAAGCTGAAAGGCTTTGTAAAAAGCCAAAAGTTTGAATATGTAGTTATTTTTGTTCTCCTCTTGAATCTTGCTGTTATGATCGCTGAAACAACGGTATTGACCCTAGTACTTGTCAACAGCAGAAAGTTTATACATATATTTGGCAATTGTTGAATTACTATATATAAATTTTGAATTCCTTCTGTGACAGGTTGATATACAAAACAAGTCTGGTCACAAGTCCTGGCAGAAGGTGGAGTTTGTCTTTGGTAAAGAACTCTTTATGACTTTTTTTAACACACCATCTTGTCAGCTTCTGCTTTATTAATGTTATTTTGGCACATATCACCGTCATCATCTCAGCCACAGTGAATTTGCATGGCTCACTTGTAGCTCTAGCATTTTTCTTCATTATAACATATGAATAGGAAAAACAAATCCTACAGCTATCTGACTTTGCCATGATAGAAAACACATATCCATGGTAAGTAAGAGTTAAGAAATTGTTATTTTGGATTTAAGTTAGTTTCAAATCGCAGACAACATTTTTAAATTCGTCTTAAGCAATGATGACTTTGTTTATTCCTTTCCTGTCCGGTACAATATAAATATTTTTGTGATCGTACTTGTTTATGAGTTCAGATGTTTTAACTGCAGGTCTGATCGTTACTTTGCCTCGCATTAGTATATGCCAGTTCATTTATTCACTGACTGATGACTTCTTTTGCATGCAGCTTGGATCTTTTTATTTGAAGTGGCTTTCAGAGTTTATACATATGGATTTGAAAACTACTGGAACAATAGCGATAACCGGTTAAATTTCATTCTCACATGGGTCATAGGTAATTTTTTCAGCCCCAATAGCAATATATGCGATTATTCCTCTTTCGGTGGTTAGACATAGAAGTTAACCAAATTACAACTCTTATGGATGATTCAAGAAATTCAAATCGTTAAAACATAATAATAGTTTGATATCGTTTTGTTGCATTTTAATTGAATAAGGAGTTATGCACATGTGCATATCTTTGTCTATCCTGGTCTAGAACTTATGTTCTTTAGATTTCACTGTATTTCGGAAATAACTTTTTTCTGTTCTTCCTTTTCCATGGATGTGTTTAGTTATTGGAGAAATATTAACACTCGTATCTCCAAAGAAGCTGAAAATTTTCTCAAATGAGGAGTGGTAAGAATTTAACCTTACTTGAGTTGTTTTTTTCCCGCTATTTCTGTTCCTATTAAGATAGGTCAATGAGATACTTATCATCTAATACAAATATGGGAGATGATTTGTACACGATCAAACTTTTATACAAGATCTTTTTTCTTATTTGATTTGGACTTGTACAAAGTACTTTTCGTGATGTACAAATCACCTTCCTTATAATATAGCCTGTAGACATAATAGTTCGTTTTTCACTAGAATATTCTTCAGTTGCTCCTATAAACATGGTCTATTTTATACAATATGATAAGGCTGATTATGGATATCAATCCTCATTATTCTGAACTATAATCTCGGCGATATCTTTGCCAAGATCTCATCTATATCTCGGATCTCGCCCCTAGAAATAATCTCGGTTCAAAATCTCGGATCCGATATTCTCGGCGAGATTGGCCGAGATTTTGGCGATATTTTGAAATCGGCGATATTTTTACGAGATTTTGGCAGCCCAACTTAACCCAATTAACAGATACACATCCGCTTTAACCCAACTTTAACCCAATTAAAAACCTAATTAAGGATAGCGACATGATAAGAAATTAACAGATACAGATACACTTCTTCTTCCTTTTGTAGCCACGATTCTTAATCAACCATTCTTTTTTCTTCTTCCGTTTGTTTTCTGTTATGTTTTTTCTTCTTCCGTTTCCTTTGGATTTTAAATACTATCTAATAATTTTTATGCTATGTTTTTTGTTTAATCTTTTATGATTTTAATTTATATCTATATATATTTATATTTAATATTCTAGATAATATAAAAACCGATATCTCACCGCGATAACCGCTATTTCAAATCTCGGTCCTAGAACGATACGTGATTTTTGACCGAGATAACTACATAGATTCTGAATCAAGAACTTGTTTTATTTACCACAAGCATATTTCTCGAACCTAATAACTTTCTGCAATATATTTCCAGGATTCGTTATCTTCTAGTTGCAAGGATGTTAAGATATATTAGGTTGTTGATGCATGTCCCAAGCTACCAATCCTTTGTTGATACCTTTTTATACCTGATGCCAAGTTTGATGCCATACCTGGGTACCATCTTTTGTGTCATGTGCATTTACTGTACGTTGGGTATACAGGTACACATGTTTTCTATATTTTTTTCCGTATACTTTTGTCTTAAATGACAGGTTCCACCAAGGAATTGTTTGGTGTGCCTAAAACTTATACCTAAAAGCACCCTGTTATATAATTGAAACAAATGGCAAATCCAAAGTTAAGATGAAAAGTGATATAAGATGAAAAGTGATATAATTGAAACAAATGGTATAAACTCTTTACCCAAAAAAAAAATAAAAAAAAATAAAAAAAAAATTGTAAAGTGATAAAATGACCATGACATATTTTAATATTATATGGAATAGGCATACATTTAGGTATGTGAGTCAGGCATGGATATCATTGCTCTTCCACCAAAGTGTGCTTTTTCTTTGTATACTGCAATGTACTTTAAAATATACCTGGTTAAATGTATTTGTTCTTGACTTGTGGAATACTTGGCTACATATAACACTTTTTTCCTTAGGTGCTTGTTTGCAGAATATTGTTATAATGTATAACCTCCTTTTTTTTCCTTATGGTGCCAGATCTTTGGTGGGCTGGTCAATGCTGGGAATTCTCAATTACCTAGTACAGATCTTGCTGATAGCAAGTATCCTAAATTATTTGCTACAATGTTTTATGTGTTATGAGTGTTATCGATCATTACTAATTAGCATGCACTCTCATCTAAGAGCTTTCTATAAATATAAAACAAATAAGAACTATTAGAAGACTAATACGGATCATATGTATACCTAACAGTTACGTACTGTTAGCTGCTCATGTGGCATATTTCTCACCTATACATCAGTTTCTCTGTAAATTTCCCTTGACATAATCAGCTACTTGTCATTTAATTTTAATGACTACCCAAATGGTATGGTGACGCTCTTCAATCTGATTGTGATGGGAAGCTGGCAAGTCTGGATGAAGGTATGATCTATTCATGGTACTATTTTGTTGCTCAATTTCTCCCTTCATTTGCAAGTTATATGCACATGCGAATGTGTATAACAGGAATCCAAACTACATAGTTGTTAGGCCTGAAAAAGTGTGAATCTCTAAATATTCTACTCCAGAACTCCAATGTTGAAGGGACATTATAGCAAAAAAGTTCTTTTAGTTACATCAAATATATCAAAATGGAAACCACAAGGGGTGACCCAGCGGTAAGAATACCGGCCTTCCAAAGAGGAGGTCAAGGGTTTGAATCCAACAGGGAGAAAAATAATCCCCTTGTGGCCACGGAGGTTCACCTGCGCCGACTCCAGGCTATCCAAAAGGGTAGTCACCGTGGGATTAGTCGGCTCGCAATGTCGAGTCGGAAACCCATGTTACCAAAAAAAAAAAAAAAACTATATATATATATATATCAAAATGGACATAATCTGCTTAAGTATTTCCACCAACTACTTCTATGTATGCTTTGATATCAGATCTCAACATCACAAGTTTGTGACATGAAGTAGGTAGTCCACTTAATGAACATGAATGATCATGGTGTGATATGTTAATTTAGATGAATCTCTTTAACGGCTATGGCTTGAGTACTAAAGTTTTTAGTCAACTATTTCAGGATTATGTGACGTTGACAGGCACTTCATGGACTTACACGTACTTCGTCAGCTTCTATGTAATAACAGTTTTGCTCCTCCTCAACTTGGTGCGTCCTTACGATTGGTTTTTATAGTCCTCGCCTTATTATTCACAATGCAAGTCCCAACATGCTTCTTATGCAATAATTCAACAGCATTTCAAGCCAACTTTTATTGCTCCAATGTTATTTGAACAATTGAAACAGTTTACTTTTGTAGGTTATGCTTTAACATATTTATATCACGACAAACTGTAAAAAATATATAATTATTCGCAGATTGTCGCATTTGTGTTGCAAGCATTCTTTGCTGAGATGGATCTTAAGTTGTCTCTGAAAAACGAGCACGTGGAGGTTAGTAAACTCTAATCAAATCTTATGTGTTACCTTACGAGGCTCTTTTCAAAGTTCCAATTTCATCATGGCTTCTAACGTGTTCACCCACCTATTATTTGTTAAAATCACCAGATATAATCTTCTTAAGTGCAAGTTTTTAATAATTGGATGTACCCGCAAGAGTGTCTTGTGAAAAATACCAAGAAAATAGATTGGTCTTTGATGTGCTTCAGTTTCAACTGAATTTCTGTTGTTCCCGTTTAGTTGGTTACAAAGATTAACTAAAGTTAACTAACAAACTTCTATGCTTAGCAAAGTATATTTAAAACGTTTAACAAACATAAACAAGTCAGAAAGATTTACACATTACTTTTCACCGTTTAAAATTTTATTAGAAATAAATCAAAGAATTTACTAAGATTTTTTGCGGAATAACAATCTAAGTTGAATGACAATTGATTTCCTCTCTTAACTCAAACACAAACCAAAGTTAGTGTTTAAGAAAAAACTTTGCTAACCACACTGAAAGGGTTTAGGGACTTGGTTCTTATGGAGGAGTGAATGCTCTCTTCAATGTGTATCACACTAATTGCAAGAGTTCCTTTACAACATTATCTTATATAGACAAAGATTGAGGTGGATACTCGTGGGATAATAGGGAAGTGTCGAGCATTTAACTGTGTAGTACACTTACATTAAATGTTTGTATTCTAGAATGTGTCCAATCTCACTTTAGGGAAGACAACTCTTCACACCTTTATACCAACTCTTGTACTTTCTTTGATAAGTGCTTTCCTACTTATCTTCCCAAGAAAGTCCCCTCCTAATATATGAGAATGGAGAATGCTCTTGATTGTTGAGGAGATCAAGGGGAGTCAGAGTGAGTGAGTTATTGTCAGTACTTTCATTGTCTGTGATGAACTTTGAAGATGACTTCATGTATGTTTATTCATTAAGGGGCTTCATTTACACTTAGGATATTTTATGTTCAAATTCTAGTTATTGGGATGTGAATTGGCCCAACAATTTCATTTTAGGGGAACATAAATGAAGAAATTCTAGTGTAATTATGAGGCGTCAAATACCTCATGTTATATACAAGGATAGGCTAAATAAGAAAACTAGCATAAGTTATCCTAGACATGAAAATATCACCTATTCCATAGATATACAATCTCTAACAGAGTGAGTCAAAATAAATATATTTCTATATTAAGTGAACACATTCTAATGTAATTGTAACTTGATGGTGATTTAGGTTCTTCTCATTGTAGATCAGATTTGGGTGTTGCTTTTCTTATATCATAAATGCTTTTACAAGAGCGTAATGAATAGGTGTATTGCATCACTTAACAAAGAAACACAAATTTTGTTAATGTTTATAGTTTCTTCCTCTATGATCAACTTGTAAATTATAAGAAGGAATTTCATATTCTTTTAAGGAATTTCATATTCTTTTATTTTTTCAATGAAAAATAATAACTTCATTTCCTTGAATTATGTACAAGTTTATATATTTGTGAATCCATCTATTTTTATGTCTGTTGACCCTATGTGGTGGCTGAGTGGTCATTTGACCTTTACATTATCAGTACCGTGAGTTTGAGTTTTATTATTACCTTTGGGACTGTAACTTATAATACCTAACATGTTTTTCTTTGGTTAGAATTTTATTTTCATCCTAATTACTATCGTTACAATATGACCAAAACATTGATAACTATTAAAAAACCATCCATAATAATTTGTAGATCTAAACCATGAAGGGATTGTAGGCCAATGTGAAGTTCGAAAGTAAAAGGCTTTGTGTTTATTATGTTAGCCTGAGGTCTTGGCGATAATTTATCGGCAACCAGGCATCAATTCATGTTTATTTATATAGCTGGGGTGAATTAATGTCTACTTTGTGTAAGGAAATCCAGGACACAGGGACAAGTGGGCAGCGTCGTCAGGTGGGGTAAGTATTACGAACTGGTCTCTTTTTTATATTTTATGTTTTTTCATTTGCTTATCTTTATATAATAAAATTGTCAGCACGAGAAGTCGTCAGAGAGTCAATATGCTAGTTCACCACATGCTGAGCAGAAGGCTGAGGCGTCCCCAACCTGCCTCTTCAGAGCGTCCCCAAGCTACGGCAGGTTAAAGAAAGAATCATAAAGTAAGTTTATGGCAGTGCATATATACCTGAGTAGGAATTACCATGTGAGAGTTACCTATTTCGGTATAATAAGGAAGGAACTTGATAACTAGAGCTGAGTCATGTTACTGTACGTTACTAATAAGGGGTTCATTATGTTTTGTTTTAATCAAGAAAATGATTAGAATGTTACGAATGAGTGTTGATGGTAACTTGTCTGTTCGGCCCCATTAGCATCTGGGTGATCTTTGATCAATTTTATTCGTACACCCTATCTCAGATTTAGAAACATTTGATTTTTTTTCCCCCAAATTGTACAACACAATTGAAAAATTAATCAAGATATGGATGTATTTGAGCAAATTGATGAAGAAACAGGACAGAACATATAAAATTCTACATCAAAGTACAATATACATGTTAGATGTGTGACTTTATTCCAAGTTTAGCATTAAAAAGTAGTTTATTTACTTTCAGTATTAGCATTGTTCTTTTTGGTTATTAGTTGGTGACTAAAGTATGAAAGGAGTAGAGTATGCAGGGGCTTTTCAAATCGAATCAATTGCAGTTATGTACTTGGTCTTTGTAACAATACAGTTTCTGATTTGTGTCTGTTGTAGGGAGATTTGGCAATGTTTACCATATTTTGTAATTGGTCTGTGTGATTTTGCATACAGGTCAAGATCATTGCACCCCGGTTGTGATTTCCTACTTTTCGCAAGCAAGACATCTTTTGATGTTTATATGTCAATTCCGAGTTTGTTGTAAAATAAAGACTCAAAACTGTTGATGGTACTTGAGATGAATTTGCCTTTTTAGCAACTGTGCACCTATTTATTAATATGGAAACCTATAACTTGGCTTCTTTTTCCTATTTTTTTCTCACGGAACTTAATTTGATGTAATGTTTCTGCTTGTCTGTTATAAAAGTTGTGTTAACATATTCTACTTGGCTGTGGATACCATTCATGGAGTTCCAATACAAAAAGAAGTCTGAAACATACTCCTATTACACATGTGTTTTTATGTTTACTAATTTCATATATATAAAGCATTTTTAATTGCATATATACTTAAAACATGCTTAAGTCAAATTGCATATATATAAAATTAAGTCAAATTGCATATATATATAAATCATTTGGGACAATTCTATAATACAAAAAGAAGTCTGAAACATACTCCGTCCCGAATTATAAGTCCATTTTTAATTTGTACAAAGTTTAATAAAATTCCACTAACTAATCTATTAACCAATCAAATATATTCTCTCTCCACTAAAGTTTGTTGTGATTGGTTGAATTATAAAATGGACAAGTATTTTGGGACACCCAAAAGTAAGAAAATGGACTTATAATATAGGACGGAGGAGTACTAAAATTAATTTTATACTAATTTTATGTCTTGATTGTATGTGCTTTGCATGTGTTGCGGTTGGGTTAGTTTCTATTACAGTAGTTTTGGAAGAATTGTTAGAGTTAAGATCAAATGAGAAGAAAAACTAAAATGAGAAGGATGAGAAGAAACCACAACCACACATTTGAGATGCACCTACAAAAATAGATGCATCTCCCCTTAAATTTCTCTCTCTTATTTGAATTGTGTGGTTGGAAACTTTTCTCACTCTTCTCATTTTATTTTTTCTTCTTACTAGATCCATGGTAAATGTATTGGGTTGTTTATGTAAGCGCTTTGTTAGTTTATTTACTGGTTTTATAATTCAATTTTTAGTTTATCAAATTGAGTTTATGACACTTTTTTTGTTACAAATTTATCTTGACATACTTTCAAAATGAGTTTATAAAAGTTTTCAAATATACAAGGTTTTCCTTTTACCCGTTTGATTATAACATGTGTAAAATGACTAACATGACGTCTTAAATAAGTAGAAGCAAACGGATAACGATTTTAATTTTTTGGGCCAATCACATATATACCCATTATAACTTATATATTTGCATATATACTTAAAACATGATTAAGTTGCATTGTACATCATGGATTAAAAATTTGTATTATGAGAAAATATCAAAATATGTATATATTTAAGTTTTAGTGGATACTAAAAGGGTGCTCGCGCAATGCGGTGAGGATACCACATAGTCTCCAAAACTTGAACCAAATATAACTCCATTATATNAGGTTGTTGGGGTGATGGAAAGTGATTGTTGGGGTGGTTATAAATTGTTGGAGTGGTTGTTTGGGTGGTTATAAATTGTGTATAGTTGCCATAATTAGTAATAAAAAAAATCTGAATTTTAAGCCTTTCTAATTATAAAATTGTCCCAAAGAGTTGCGATCTTTTGCAAAGTAAAAAAAACTAAAAAGGCTAAAAAGGCACTCACAATGTCATAAGTGTCCACCACCATTTCCCTCCCTTTTTTCTTATTAAATTCGGTTAGGGGGTGTAATTGTCATTTAACTTGTTTTTCTAATTTCACTTCAAACTTCAAACGTAAATAACGCTCAAACGATAAACTTTTACAAAAAACCGATTTCACCATAATTTTTAAAATTTAATCCTCTTTAATTTGGTATAAATCTTTTTAATTTTTCGAAACTTTTTTTTTGGCATATTCATTTGGTCATGATTTTCTTGAAAATTTTAGCATTTTTGGCATTTTCGGCTCTAATTTTGTCTAGTTTAAAAGCCGAATTTTAAAAAACTTAAAACACGAAAGTTGTAGCTTCTTGGCCATTCTTTACCCAGAATTTTGAATCACTCAAATCCGATATGATATGAGTGAGATATCCCGCGTTAAAGATGACGTCTTAGTCATATTTAGTGCACACAAAGTGTTTGATAAAATGACTAAAGAGATTTTTCATAGAAAAATACATTTAAATGCACTAATTGGTCAAGTTATTTTCAACTTACCAAAACTATCAGTTTGTTTTGTTAAATAGAATTGATGAACTCAAATATTTGATCAAATCGATGAACCCGAAAAAAATTGATGAACCTGAAATTTGATGAACCTGAAAAGAACTGTGATCAATTTGATGAACACAAACATTTAATCAAATTTGATGAACCTGAAATTGGTGAACCTGAAAAAATTGATGAACCTGAAATTTGATGAACGTGAAAAAATTGATGAACCCAAACATTTAATCAAATTTGATGAACCTGAAATCGATGAATCTGAAAAAATTGATGAATCTGAAAAAATTGATGAACCAAAGTAACTGATGAACAAAATGTCTTTTTTAAAAATCAGTTAATAAGGTTCATCAGTTAATATGTTCATCAGTTAAATAAAATAAAATAAAATAAAAATAAACTTTTTGAATCTTACATTAATAAAATGACTAAAGGTGCATTGTTGTACAAAAATTAGTGCATTTACCTTGATTTTAAGACAAAAAATCTAAGCTAAACATTTCATCAAACACGTTGTGTGCAACAAATATGAGTAAAACGTCATCTTTAACGTACGATATCTCACTCATATCATATTGGATTTGAATGATTCAAATTTCTGGGTAAGAGTGAACCAAAATCTACGATTTTCATGTTTTAAACTTTTCACGATTCGGCATTTATGATGGTACAAAATAAGGTCGAAAATGCCCAAAAAATCAAGAAAATTAACACCCATTTCGTATGTAAAAAAAAAAAAGTTTCGAAATTTTTAACAAAATTTATACCAAATTAAAGAGGATTAAATTTTAAAAATTATGGTGAAATCTGTTTTTTCAAAAACTTTATCGTTTGTGAATAATGTGCGTTTGAAGTTTAAGAGTGAAAAGGAAAAACGAGTTAAATTACATTTTTACCCCTGAACGGATTTGTTGAATAAAAATAAGATGGTGGACACGTAGCATACTCATTTAACCATACCATAAATACCTGTTACGTAATTTAGTCAAACTTTGATTTGTCAAAGAAGCAACCGCCACAAAAGTCAAATACTAGAAAGATAAACATACTTTTACCACTTCATTACTCAAACTCAAAATAAACTCTCAATAAAAAAAAACAATCAACCATGGGACTCGCCGGAACCTTGACCTCCGATCAGCTCCACTTCTTCAATTCACAAGGTACCATAATCATAATCATCTTATTCTAATACCCATTTAATTCATGCAAATTGAATTGTTTTTTTTACAGGGTATTTGGTTCTTGACTCATTTTCAAGTAATGAAGAAGTTGATGGGTTAAGAAAAAGAATGGATGAATTGCTTCATGGTTTTGATCCTTCTTCTTCTGCTTCTGTTTTTTCCACCAAGAATCAGGTTTTTGGTTAAAGTTTTCATTTTTATATATTGTTTTGCTATTATTTTGAGAAAGTAAGAAGCTTTTTTGTTATTGGTTATTAGAATTGGTTCTTTGTTTATTGCTTGTTTTGAGGGTGTTTAGGATTTTGCTTATTAGAATTGGTTACATTGTGTTTTGATAATTGATACAGCAGGTAAGCAGTTTTGAGGGTGTTTGTGATTTGCTTATCCAAATACTGCTTAACAGATTATTTGTGATTGAAATAAAACTGTTTTGAATAAGCAGCTCAAAACTGCTTATTCAAAACAGCTTATTTTGAAAAGCTGTGAGTAGATAAGCAGTTTTAATAAGCAATCGCTGACGCGATTGCTTATTGAAAGTATTAGTCTGTTTATTGCTTTCTGAAATGAGCTCTTTTGAATAAGCAGTTTTAAGGGGCTTATTCCGAACAGTTCTATTTCAGTCACAGATAATCTGATAAGCAGTTTTGGATAAGCAAATCACAAACACGCTCGAAACTGCCTATCTGCTGTATCAAAACACAAAGTAACGAATAATTTTTTTTAATAAGTAGTCCAAAAGAAGAGAAGAACCTTTCGTTGCTCCGCACTCTTTTCCTCAACAATCTGCTACTAATAATTCATGTTAGGCAATTGAATAAAAAAATACATTAATATTATGAGTTTTTGACTTATGCATAATGATCCTGTTATGCTCAAGAAAGTTTAGCCTGCAGAATCCCGTATAGTTTGTTATAATAGGTCACATAATGATAAAAGAACCAATTAACAGATGACCAAAATTCACATATGATTTCAAGGATACCATGCAGCATAAGTATTGTTCTAATGTTTATAGCGTGGTAAAATGTAACACCATAAATTGATATACAAATCACTACCTATGCACCGAAAATATCAAAATGGCTTGATTGAAGACAATTATAACTATGTTGCAAAAACACATGGATATAAAGGAGATGCACATACCTTCCAGATCCAGTATATCTGGTCCTCAGTCTTTTTATAGCCATTATATTCCGTATGTGCCTTCCAATCGTCGACAGAGATATCACTTTCACTCCCATGCAACATCCCATCAAAATCTTCATGCTAAGCAGTTTTGGATAAGCAAATCACATGATTAGATGTTGCATTGAGACAGTGGTGTTTATTTGTTTTGTTCAGCAAAAGACAAGTGATGAATACTTCTACGAGAGTGCAGAAAAGATTTCTTTTTTCTTTGAAGGTACATTTTAATAATAAATTGAACCTAATTGCATTCTTACTTTGATGTTTACGACTGTTTAATCAAATGTTTAATATGCCCGCTGATCACAAAGTATAAGAGGCTAACGTGTGGATCTAACTGATGTTATTCATATTTTTGTAATCATTAACAATTTAATAAGAGATAATTTGGGATAGAAACTTTCCTGAAAATCAGTAAGTATTGTGTCTACTTGATATGAAATCACACGTCGACATACCTTTGTTCTTGATCTGTGCAAAGTCTCTTAGACCCGGTTTAATGTTTTCTTTGAAGTGTTAACCTTCTGTAGTAGACAACATTGGGTTGAGTTTTGTTTTGGATGGTGGATACTGGAGAACACTTGCGTGTTTACCAGATACAAGTTGATGATATTCTTTATAATTTTTGACAGAAAAAGCATTTGATGATGACGGAAAATTAAAGCAACCAAAGCAACTATCTATAAACAAAGTTGGACATGGTAAGTGTAAAAGTGTAAGACCAAAAACAATCTTTTATCAAAGATAACAAATCCAAATGCATCTTTGATACTATAATGTTTCATGTTCTTGTAGCTTTACATGATCACGATGCGCTTTTCAAAAAGGTCTCTTGCTCAGATAAAATGTCGGGCATACTACATTCATTGGGGTACAAGAAACCCGTGATCATTCAGTCAATGTACATATTCAAGGTGTATTATCAATCAAGAACATTTTCTATAAGTTTAAAGATATAGTTTTTATTGACTCAACACTTGCATTTGTTATTGCAGCAACCTGGTATAGGGGGCGAAGTGGTTCCACATCAAGATAACTCGTTTCTCTACACTGAACCAACAACTTGCACTGGGCTATGGTTGGCCTTAGAAGATGCCACCATTGTTAATGGTTGCTTATGGGCAATTCCTGGATCCCACAAAGGTTGATTTTGAAGCATGTGTGTTTTCATAATTTTTAAATGGGCATATTCCGTAAAATAAAAACGTACTTTGGATAATGGGTCAATTTGGTTTTGGTAATTAAAATTATGATGATGGGCTAATTTGGTTATTGAAACATTTATTTATTTATTTATTTTTTCTTGTTTCTTTCATCCATGTAGTAAGCTTGGAGTAATCCAACCTTTTCACTGTATGATTACTTATTTTGCCCGTTTTAAAATCTATAGTGACTTACCTTTTTCTCCTATGGGAAATTGTGTGTAATATATGAATCCTTGATTGCAGATGGTCTAGTGAGACGATTTATTAGAGATGATAATGGTGTTCACTTTGACAAGCCATCCCCATCTTATGACCAGAAAGATTTTGTTCCTGTTGAAGTAAAAGCTGGCTCTTTGGTGCTTATCCATGGTGATCTTATTCATCAAAGGTTGTTATTTGAACAATCTCAGTAAATTACATAACGGGTGTCTTGCTTATTTATTTAACCTTACAATTGACTTTGATATGGTTTGTTACAGTTTTGAAAACCAATCTTCGAAATCAAGACATGCGTACAGCTTGCATGTAATAGACACTGATGGTTGCAAATGGGCCGCAGACAACTGGTTAGTACCTTATTTGCATGTAATAGATATTGATGGTTGAAATGAGACTCTAATGTGTCAACATTTTTTATTTCAGGATTAGAAGGAATGTGGATCCTGAGCCCCTCTATGTGTCTTAGTTTGGGCCCGATCTTACTGTGGATCTTTACGCGTCTAGTTTGCATTGTTTTCGGGTATGTTTGTACTAAATGGAACATGTTTTAGGGTCAAGCTTTGCATTTGTTGTTATTAGACGCATCTTTATTTATTTATTTCATTCTATATACTACGATCTTTAATCATCTGGTATAATTAGTCCATACGATCACACAAAACTCTAAAAGTACCTTGAAAATTTCCACTCGGGATGACCAGCTTGATTTACCATCTTAGGGACGAAGTGAGCTTAGTGCCTGTCTAGGCTTTGAGCCTTCTTATGTACAATGAACACTGTCCAGTTGGTGAAAATCGTCCAAATAATAAGTTTTATAATGGACTTCCAAACCCCACTAATACAGAGTTAATCGAATGTTGTGCCCAATAGAAGGATATCTTTCTTATAACTTATTGCAGGTTTTAAAGCTTGTAACGTTGTAACTCATCGACACTTATCTGTACCACTAATAATAAATCTTTTGATAATCCGATAGAAGTTTGTAACCTTCGTTCTTGCTGTTGTAGGCATCTTTTTCTAACAAATTACGAAGAACAACGGGTGACAAATTTATTTAAACCCATAAGGAGACGTGTATGTACTCCCTTGGTTCAGTTATCAATTTTTTTTCACAAAGTTGAGTTAAGGATTTAAATGGGTACATATGGTTCATTGTCTACTAATCCTCGAATAGATGAATGGAATCCGAATCGATAGCTGTGAAGTTTGAACTATTTAAACACCGTGAAAATCTAAACTTGTTAAACCAGACTATTTTATTTGGCTGGAAAACCAAACCTACAGGAAAATATTCAACATCCAAACACAACCAAAAGGAGGAAATTGTGGAGTACAACATATACAAATGGTCCACATTGATGATTGTTGAAATTTAATTTGGTTTAATGAGTAGCATCAACTTCAAGGCCGATACTAAGGGGTGTTTACTTTATCTTTTAGTTGAAAGAAAAGCGGGCAAAAAAACTTTAATGACCAACGGCGTATATGGGGGTTAAAAGGGAATGTAATGTAATCCTCAATTACTTAGTAGGACTAAGGATCAAATGAGAAGAATCGTTAAAATAAGAAGGATGAGAAATAAATATAACTACACATTAGAAATGCATCAATTTGAATTAGATGCATCTCTAATCTTTTAAATTCATCATAACATATTTTCTAGCTAAAAATTATATGCATGTACATATATTAGATGCATTTCTTCAAGTTAGGCGAATCCTATGTATTTTTCGTTCCCTGCGGGTCAAATTTGTTGTTAGTACTACTTTGCATCATTTTCACTTCAAAATTACTTTCGAAACTAATTGTGATGCATCTAAATGAATAGAGATGTGTCCAATTCAAGTCGATGCATCTCAAATATGCGGTTATAGTTATTTCTCATTCTTCTCATTTTAAGTTTTCTTCTCACTGGATCCTTACCCAGTACCCCATTCTTTAAGGGAATGAAAATCTAATTTCATAAATGGTCCCTGTGGTCTATCGGGTTTAACGAAAATAGTATTTAAACTTTATTTTTAACGAATCTAGTCCTTATGGTTGCGACTCGTAATGGGTTTGGTCCCTAAGACTAACTGTTGTTAGTTTTTTTCCGTTAGCTCATGAAGGTTAGCAACAAACATCTGCAACGTTAGTTCTTTATACTAACGACCGTTTATACTTAATTTTATTTTTATTTTATTTTTATTTTTTTTCAAATATCTTTATACACCTTTTTTTACGCACATTTTTTACACGTTTTTGTACACACATTTTTATAAATGTTTTTATACACACATTTTATATACATGTTTTTATACACATGTTTATACACACATTTTTATACACACTTATACACATTTCTATACACGTTTTTGTACGCACATTTTTATATATGTTTTGTACACACATTTCTATACACACATTTTATACACGTTTTTATACACACGTTTTTATACATACTTTTACAAACATTTTTATACACGTTTTTGTACACACGTTTTTATATACACATTTTTATACACGCATTTATATACACGTTTTTATACACGCATTTATACATACATTTATACGCTCATTTATACACACATTTTTATACACGTGTTTATACACATATTTTCATATACGCATTTATACACACATTATTATACATATTTTTATACACACATTCTTATACACATCTTTTTATAAATGCTTTTATACACGTTTTCATACACACATTTTTATACACACACTTATGCACACGTTTTTATACACACGTTTTTTTACGCACATTCTTATACATGTTTTTATATACACACGTTTTTCACACATGAGATTGTCTTGAGAATTGGTGGAGACCTTTCTAAGTGGAGATCTCATGTTCAAACTTCACGTATGACAATTTTGGGGCTAGCTTTCGGGCCCCTATTCCCCTAAATGTTATTGTCGGACCGGAAAAATGATAGCTTCTGCGAAATGGGTCTAGGATTAAATCCTAATTTTACGGGTTCGCATGAAGCAACTGAACATAGGCACATAACCTATTGTACATCCATGGGAAATGGTTGCATCGACTCCAGGTTAAGTTTCGTCCATCGAACCAAGCTTTTTGAGTCAAGACATGGATCCTAGTCAATTTCTTTTGGCATTCAAGCCTGCAGTTCATTTTGTTACATTAATATGAAAGTCTCTGCTAGCAAGACAATAAGTGAGCGGATACACTCATGCACAACTGTGTCAGATTACCTTGTTATTTCACCTACAATATTTTTGATATATATGATTATCATCCGACACATATTTAATACAACAACTCAACAAGCAACCAGGATATGGAAGTTGAATTCATATATAATTATTGTGGCACACACATCAAATCTTTTATATCTACTTTAATGAGATTGAGATGCCCTCTTGTCTTGCCTCTTATCTCACCAATATTATCTACTTATTAAACTCGTTGACCAAATCTCACCAATTATAATTATGAACCAAATCTCACTTGATTAAAAATAGTTAAAAACAACTTGACCGGATATGATGTATCCGTCGATCGATATCTTTCTACCGAAAGTTATGCTACTTTTGATAAGACAATCAGAATCCCATGTGTGAAAGTTATGTACGGTATTTTTGGCTCGAATCTAATGATAACAACTAATAAAAGATCGAGTTTATAATGAGCTTCTACCAGCCAGCTAGAACTCACTCATCAAAATTCTAGAAACAAAATAAGATCTATTGCAACGTACGAAGGGCTTAAGTAGTTAAGCGAGCCCAAGTGAGAGTAGTACCGGTTTGGGTGACCGACCGGGAAGTCCTCACTTGGGAACCACAAGCTCTAATGATATCAGGCGAATCAGGAATAGGAGTGGGGTTATCTCTTAAAGAGAGGCTCGCGGTTGGTATCTCTGCCCCGGGGATGCGACACTAACTCGAGCCAACAACTAACAAGTAACCCGCCGTTCAAAAAAAAAAAAAAATGTACGAAGGGAAGCCAATTACACGTTTCGATCTGCAACTAATCTATATATATAGAAAGGAAAGAAGTTTGATGTCGTCTCTTAAAGTGTCACGCCCAGGCCTTTTCATGCTAATCGTAACTACATTCCGGTAACTCCAAATCACCCACAAACTTGCTTGAATAACAACGTCAAAGCCCTTGAATTTTCGGTGGTGCTTTTTTAGGAGACTTTAATATCGTCACTCTATCATTTTTAGCTCTCAATCAAATAAATAAGTTTGCATCTTATATATTGTAATATTAACTAAATAACCAACAACAATACGATTTTTACATCTTATAAAAATACAAGAGAAAATTCCAAAAATGGTTAATTTACTCGACATGCATTCAGTTTTTCTAGTAAAAAAAAGCATTTTCAAAAATAGTTTTATGCAACTGCTAGACAGTGTGACTCCACTAAAAATCTGACAAGCGTCCAACAAGTTGGTGAGGTTTTTGGGCTAGACCGAAGTGACATTTTGTGCAACAAATATGATGTTTTGCTAGATCAGCTGTCTTATTCAAAAATTCAACCATAGGTCTCACTTTTTTATTCATCCGAATAAAAAATAAATAAAAAGGTGAGACCTACGACTCACTTTTTGAATAAGACAAAATGGTCTAGCAAAAATCTTCACACAAAATGTCACTCTAAAAAAAACCTCACCAACTTGTTAGACACTCGTCACATTTTCTATAGAGTCGAACAGTATAGCAATCATACAAGCCTATTTTTGAAACTGTTTTTTTTTACTAGAAAGTGAATTCATGTTGAGTTTTATGACTATTTTTTGAATTTTCTCAAAATAAAATATTTTGGGATAAAAATGTCAATCTCAATATGACTTCTTAGCCACACTATTTAAAAGTGTCGGTAAATCAATAATAGATAGGCTGCTTATATGATGATGCCTATCTATGCATACTCCACCACTATAGTGTTATGTTATTCTAGTCGACTTCTTTGTATATCTCGGGTTTCTCGTGTTCAATTTATTTGCTGTTTGTGCTCGATAGTGTGATTGTGAGGAATGAGAACTACTAGTGGGTTGCAGATTAGTATGGTGATTGTAATTAGTTGCTTCATTTGGAATTGCTGTGGTCTATCATTGCACCTTCATTTGTTCAGCTTTGTATATATTTTTTTTTGGCAAATGAGAAAAAAATAAATCGAACTGGACATTTTTTGTGATTGTGTGTAGCAAATTATTATTTTTTCTTCTTATTTTGTGTATTGAACTTTCAAATTTCGATCATTATGTGTATTTTGTGACTATTCAGCTATTCTGTTATGTGAAATGACCATTTTACCATTTGAAATTTGAAAAAATTAAGGGTAAAATGGTCACAAAATACACACAATGATCGAAATTTGAATGTTTAGTATACACAATAAGAAAAAAAAAATAGTTGGCTATACACAATCACAAAAAGTGTCAAGTTTGATGCATTTTTTTATTTTTTTATTTTTTATTTTTATTTTTATTTATTTATTTATTTATTTTTTTCATTTACCTTATTTTTATATGACACTGCACTTCACTTGTTTAGCTTTGTATATATGTTTTCATAGTGTTAAAACATAATTCACCTTTCACCCGATAAAAAGTGCGGGTAAAAGTTTTCACTTTTAAGATTTAATTGTGTTGTAAAAATGTTATTGGTCACAACCTAAAGTGGCAGCGCCTATAACTTTAGCATTAGACTTCTGTGAGTCGCATTTTTTTTCTTTGTTCTCTTTATAACAAAGAAATTTATTAGATTAAACAAATTACATAATATCCAAAATAAAAAAAAAATGCAAAAATTACAATTCATAAGAAAATACATTGCGTCTAGCTGCTCATGCATATCTTGACTAAAGATGATCCACAAGATCACGTCGAAGGTCGCTATGCACATATTTCTCACGTAATTACTTTTTTTTTTTTTTTCCTTTAGTGTGTTTCACATCTCTCGACCCATGCATGTTGCGTATAGGCTTGTGAATTAACACATATCTCATTAAATTCACTTATTTGAAATTTTGAAATTTTAGTATCATGTTAAACAATACGATGCAACAATACATAAATTTGCATATCTTGTTTTCCTTGTAAGCACGTTTTGTCCATCCTATAATCCCCCCAACGACCTTGTAGGACACCAAAGCTCATTCCACATCTTTTTAAGCATTTTTTGATCCTCGTAAAATTCAAATCTTGTTAGTTTCGTGCACCATTCATCGTGTATTGAACCTCGGGAGCGACATCGTCAATCAGGTCGTCAAACAAAATTCAATGATATAGAATATTAAGGCCGTTATTTGCCCCATGTATACCAAAAAGGACATGCCAAATCCACAAATCTTGTGATGTAACAACTTCAAAGTATTATTGTCCAATATTTATGCCCCCTCCCCTTCTAAATAGCCTTTCTTAAGCAGGCAATCAATTCTTCCATTCCAAATACATACAATATATACTACCAAGCATACCCGAAAACCTATAATGATTTCGTGCTTTTTATATATACTCAAAATTTAATAGAAGGTTTCCTTAAATACCCAGGCGAATAAAATTCTCATACACATTTAGTAATATTATTCAATCTATCATGACTACAATGTTCAACAATTACTAAAAAGTTCATCAATTTGTAAATGCTAATTTGTCGTGATCTAAAAAATAAAAAGTGCTCATGAATAGGTTCAAAATAACTAGTTATACCTTCAATTATTGAAAAACATAGTTCTAAGCTCATACAAATTCGTGGCCCAAAATTCTTCTCGGTGAGTCGCCAAAAAATCTTTCATAAGACGTTCTTCGGCACCAACTCGAGCCCGCAATATGCTCGTCCGAGTGTTTGAAGTATTGCCTTCATCATATCATCATCATCGAAAGACAGATAAGTACAATCTTAACAAGTTGTTTGTTTGCTCTTTGTCGGAATAACTCATATTGAAAATATATGTTTGGAAAATATATGAAATTTGGAAAACTTTGAGTGTTTTTAGTTGTTTGGATAGTAAAATGGGGAATTTATTTATTTTATTTTAACTGAAAAAACAAAAGTTTTATTGTTATTGTTATTGTTAGAGTATTTTTTTTAATGTTGGTTTTGCCCTAGCTTGATGTGGTATTGGTGCGTGCGACTATGTCGATGGCATCTTTTTGACAATAATTAACCAGCCCTACGGCTTGTGGACACCGTACTCTCTAATAGATCTATACAAAATGAAGGAGAAACATATTATTCTCTTAATGACAACCTTTCTTTACTATCGTTTCTTAAACTTCTAGTGACACTTTCCCCGTGTTTCACTACATCGGAGTGGTTTAGATGTTTATTGTTGGTTGTAAATCTCTTTCCAAGTCTTTTGGTGATCAAGCTAAGGTTACCTTTTAATCTATAACCAGACGACGATAGTTTAATTACCTTTTAACATTACTTATACTCAGTTTTATCTAGTTTGATCTGTTACTTTCATCCTTTCGGTTGATCCTTATCTTCTCTAATAGTACTCGTTTAATAGTTCTACAATTATTTGCAAAAACAATTAACAATTATGTCAATCATTTTTAATATAAAATCAATCAATAATTATAATTCAAATTGGCAATAAATTTATTATTAGATCACAGCATACATCTTACTAGTAATCATTATTAATATTAAATCAATAAAGCTAGACATTAGGTAAACTAATAAATGCAGAAAATTCTAAACATGACCTTGGAGCTTATGAATTTGTGTCGATATATCTTTGTTAGTGACGATGCAAATATATGCCATATATAAATCAGCTTCACTGCTTACATAAATGCACTTCTTGAACATTAATGTTTTGAGTTAATTATCTGGAAATATAACCAACTTGTCGCTTTTTCGAGTTTTCTATAATCATTTTCTTGGTCTACTACAAGAGTTAAAAAAAAATGACAATTTAACTATATGTCTAGATAATTATCTCTAATCTTTTTCATCTATAACGCATAGCACGTGTCCCATGTCAACTCGTCATAGAAACTAGCAACATAGTCTTGAATCATATGTTAGCATGTAAAATAAAAAAGAAACTTGATAGGGGATCTAATACACGGGCATAATTATGGACCTAATACTTAAAATATTTGTACAGTGCATGCACTGTACAAATATTTTAAGCATTAGGTCCATGGTTAGGTCAATGTATTAGGTCTATTAATCAAATTCCAATAAAAAAAGAACCTTGATAGGGGGACCTAATACATGGGCCTAATCATGGACCTAATGCTTAAAATACTTACATGAAAATATAGATTTGTAGTAATCAAGAGATTGACCCGACATCAAAAAAAAATTAAAGATACTTACATGAAAATATATCTAACTTGTCACATTTTATAGTTTTGTGCAGCCTATTTATTTATTTAATTTTTTAGTTTAATGTACTCAACTTTTGAAATATTTATTCCGTGTACTGGATGACCAATTGTGTGTACTATTTGACCGTTTTTTTTGTAGTTCCATGTACACAACTTTTGGGTATATCCGTAAATAATACACACAACTGATCACCCGATACACAACAGTAAGTGAACTCTAAAGTTGATTACATGAAAAAAAAAATAATAATAATAAATAATTACTCACAACTACAAAAGGTGACAAGTTAGATACATTTCCATGTAATTATTATAACAACAATAATAAAGTTAAGGTTTTGGTCATTCCATATCTTTCGTTCACTTGTGGAGGATAGAATTTAGCACCGAATGTCTCATGTATGGCGAAGATGAAGATAAATATGACCATAAAGATAACAGTGGTGAAAACTTTCTCGTTGCGATGGCTGTTATTCTCAAGGACCAAATCGAGATGACATCGACGAGTTATTTAACCCAAAACCAAATTAAAAAGTTCTAAATGCGCTATTTGTTCTCTTTTAAACTAACACCGTTATTGGCCGCCGAACGCATTGTCACGCATTGTTACGCACTGTTGGAAGAAGACTTTATTAGTGTTTGAATGTTTATTTAGTTTTCTAATCTAATCCAAGTTGTCACGATTTCGTTGCTTGGATTACAAAAATGCATTAGAAGATATATCAGAGGCCTAAGCCCCGGTCGTGGGTTAATGGTCATTAGGGTTCCATGTAACATTCATTATATAACCTTAATCAATAAACATAATGCCTCGCGGAGTTTAGATTATCTAACAGAAGATAATAGAAAACGGATAAATTCTTTTTTTATGTTAAAGAAAGAGAAATTTTTCAAACATTTATACCCAATTTAATTTTAATATTGTACGTTTCCAACGAGACTTCAACGCACAATATCTTGATTAGTGAATAATTTACAATTACATACCATTAAGCCAAAAACTCTTTTGGTAAAATTGTGAGTTCTCCTACAAAGTAGATGCAGTTACTTACATTAATGGGTGTATGAGAATTTAAAAGGGAAAATGCCGATCAATGATATTTTCAAAACTATTACACAGATCGGTTTCGGTTTTGTTTATTTATTTCGGTTTTTGTCGGTTTCGAGTCAATTTGGTTTTTGTCGATTTTTTTGTCTAAAAGTTAACATAAAAGTTGTGATCCCCATTTTCCTCATGTTTTCTTTTGCGAGAAGAAATTAAACATCACAAATTGATTTCTTTGGTAGGATAGAGTGTATTATAGGGTGACATAGGTATTAGGGTATGACTCAAATTACCTAATTTATGTTTTGAAGAAGCCTTGGAGAACAAGGAGTATATTTTCTAATTTAGTATGTGTTTAAATTAGGAAAAGATTGTGTTTAGCCTATATAAATAGAGGATGATTATGTAGGGTTTTCATAATCGAAAGAGAGGTGAGAAAAACTTGTGAGAGTTTTGTGAGTGTTTTTGAGAGTTGAAGCGTCTCAATCTTGTAATCACAAATCTAAATTAAGTTTTTCTAGTGGATTAGGCTTGAGGAGCCGAACCGGTAAATCGTTGTGTGTTGTTTGTGTTTTCGTTGTTCTTAATTGTTTGGTTATTCGTTGTGTGATTCTTTGTCGTGGGGTGTAATATCCCATCAGTGGTATCATAGACAGGTTCGAGAAGAAGGAATCATACAACTTGGAGGAGGCCATTACAAGAAGAACGAATACTTTGTGTTTGGTTCGTCACATTCTGCGCAGCGCTGGTAGAATTGGCATTGCCGGTTCGTTAACCGTTGGATCTTCGCGATTTTTGGTTTGGAGGTTCTAGACACATAGATCTACAATCTCACCGAAGGGATTTTGTGTTTAACGTTCCAGCTGAAAGTTGTAAGCCGCCGAAGTTTCTGCCAAGAATCTGTTTTGACAGTTATCGATCTACTAACACTCTATCCACCAAAGAAAATCAATTTGTGATGTTTAAATTCTTTCTTCGCAAAAGAAAACATGACTGGGAAAATGGGGGAGATCATCAACTTTTAAAATGTAACTTTTAAGTGTGAACACATTTTATATCTACACTTATAATTATGGGTTAATTTCACATGCGCATTCCTCATTAAAGTTCAAAATTCTAGTTAATTTCATATACACTTCTCATAAAAGTTCAAAATATCATCATATAATGTATCGTTCTTTTTTCCAAAAAAACATATACGATATTAAAAGTTTATCGAGCAAATTATAATATTTTGAACTTTATGAATGACGCTATATTGAAAATACCTAATTAATTGTAAAGTGAGTTTTTTTTCCTTGACAAATTAATGTATGAAGCATGTAGCGACATACATTATATGTATTGGTGCTTTAATATGTCATGGGTGCTTAAGCGTAATACTTTATAAATCATATACGTGGAGTGGCAAGTATTAATTCATATAATTTTACATTTAGGAAGTATAAAGAATATACTAAAGGGGGTGAGCATCGGTCAAACCCGGACCCGAACCGACAAAAACCGACCCGATACCGATTTTCGGGTTTTCAAAACCAAAAAATCGACAAAAACCAAATTGGACTCGAAACCGACAAAAACCGAAAATAAATAGACAAAACCCCCGAAAAAAAACCCAATCTAAAAACATGATCTTTTCCAAGGAGGCAATACTTGAAAAATTTTATTGAGGTGAAGGGCTTTCGTTGCTAAGAATCTAATTTGTGAGATAATATATCCAACAAGTATAAGACGTCATCAAAACCATTGAAGTATTCTTTCCAAGACCTCCCCAACTCTATCACCAACATGGGTGGGTCCGTGAGCTTGTGTTGGGCCTTTAGGATATAGGTAGGCTGGCCGTGGGTATTCCAATAACTAAGATCGCTTTTAAATTCCATTTGTTGCCACTGGTTTAGACAGTAAGATTCTCCAATATTGATTTTAAATGTAGCTAGTTTTTGAGTTTTAACAGCAATTTACAGCTTGATTTTAAACCGGTGAATGTTAAATTTTATTTTTTGCTTAATAAATTTAGTTCAAAAATAATGAAATATGCATTATTTTTTTAAGTAGACACCCACCCAAGTCATTGATTTTTTTCTTACCACTTACAAGTACAATCAATCATATTTTAATTGTCACTATTGATAATAAGTTTTTTGAGAAACCCAAATATTTGCCATCTAAAGAACACAGACGAATGACTAATGTTAACGCGACCACATTGTCCATTAACATAT